>CABFOV010008262.1:0-24333 GCA_902141375.1 Timema poppense
GGTCAGGGGTGGGGGGAAGGAGGCTATTTATAGCATCCAATCAGAGAGCAGGAGGCGTGGTCACGTGACCAGTTTCGGCCAATAGAAAGACGAGGACGACAGGGCCTACTAGCTATTAATGTGTGTGTGTGTGTCTATTCTTGTCTTTTTCAAGCCATCTCATCGATGTGTAGAGGTTCATTACCCCCAGAATGGACAAACCCTACCGGACGGAAATGACCGGCTCTGGGGGGTGAGGGGAAATTCCAGTGCCAGACCGTTGAAAAGTGAAAGGGAGGAGTTGAGCAACAGATGACATTGCCTGCTCTCAGTCGATCAGTTGATGTAAATGAAAGAGGTTCACGGCGCGTGTCACTGTGACCAAAGGATGCACGCATGCTATGAACCATTTATCACATTCTACCCACCACCAACCATGTTCTAATAAACTACAACGCCATAAAACTCCAACACCTCAATCCTAGCCAATAATTATTTAGCATAAATCAATTAACAATCATTAATAATTTAAAGGCCGTCAGGAGAGGTTCATTCCTACAGGGCCTTGTGATGGAAGAACCAATGTTCATTCAACATAATACAGCGCTAGCTAGAGGTTCTAAGCGATGCATAAAAACTCCAACACCTCTATCCTACCAATTAATTAATTAATTAACACTCATTAATAATTAAACACCAAGAACCAACATGACAGGGTTGGGGGCTGTAGGGGGGAGGTCAGGAGGGCGGCAGGAGGAGGGGGAAAAGTAGGTCAGGGGCGGGGGGAAGGAGGCTAGTTATAACAGCCAATCAGATGGTGAGGAGGCGTGGTCACGTGACCAGTTCCAGCCTATCAGGAGGTGTGATGACAGGGCCTACTAGCTACTCTTGTTTTACTGAGACAATTAGTGAACTTTAGAAAAATAAATTTGGAAGAAAGCAATGCTATAAAATTAAGTATAGGGCCTATCAGCAGTGTCTGGGACGTATGGGTACAATTTGACCTCTGACCCCAATCTCTGTGACGTCATCATTGCGTGTTATGTCGCAACACTCCCCTGGGTTTTTCCTGGTGACATCATTGCAACACTGGTGCCAGTATATTTCCGTCGGGGTTACTGACCTGAATTCTCTTCTGGTTATTTCCATGACGACATGGGGTTAACGACCTGTTGTCCTCCTTCAATGTGGCAAAGGTTTATTTCTGGAGTCCTTTTTCGTTGATCGTCTATGTGGCAATTGGTTTTCCCTGATGCATCATACCTGCCACCAGTTTAGTGTGTTGACAGGACAAGTCACGACAGAATAGAGGGAACATTGACACAGCTCTTATATTACACAATCAGGGGCCTCTCTCTCCAGATAGAAACCTCACAGTGATTTATAACTCTCAGTTAGAGGCTGTTATCCCCCACAAAAATTTACTAAAATTGCCTGTTTGGTACCCACCATAGACATATGGGGATATACCAGTTTGGTGGCTTGACAAGTCGAGACTTGTTTGTGGCTACCCTACATGTAAGCGACAAAAAGATTTTGGATGAATAAAATACGATATTTTAAACACATATTTACTATACATTAAATGTTTCACATACATATATAATATTTATTATACACTTTTACAGACACATATGTTCGTTCATACGTTTTACAGTGCCTCTTAGATGTGTTGGTAAAATTGTTTTTAGTTCACAATCCAACATGTAATAGTCCAAACAGTTGACTTGACGTGTATGTCATCTGCTGATTCTATTAGCGTGTCGCATACATCTACGACGAGTGTGTTGATCAAATTGTGTCAATATCGTGAGACGGGTGTCACCCATATACCCCATTGGTCTACGGACGATGTAGATGATGTCCCACACCTCACAAAGAAAGACGTGCCTAGCTAGGAGCTAGATGGGCAACCCGTTTGACTCCGGCGTCTTGTTTCGTTCTGATGACAACCATACGATCACCGCACATATGTCTAAGAAATTTCATGATTAGTCAGACTAATCTTGTGAGGAGGTTGCGTGTTGCTGAAAAACTTTGATTTGACCGACTTGTAGTTGCCATATTATTGCCACTCTATATGGTTAGACACCGCACAACTCCCTCCGCATTTTTTCTAGCTGGACATAGGGCGTAAAGTTGCTCTTGACACTCATGCTGATGATTACTCATTTGGCGTTGACTTCGTCCATCGGAAAAAGTGCTGAAAATACTGGTGATGGCGATCGGCTTCAACGGCTTTGCTTTGCGGGCGCAAACGTCTTGAACTTCTATGATGTTTGATCGCCTCAACAACTGTCGTAATTATGGCTGGCACTCTATTGGGACGCCCCTTTTATAGGGGGAAGACAAGGTGTACGCTGATTGGACGCAGCCTATTGAGGGGTGGCAGGACCCTAGCGTCTTGAAAAATGTGTTGTAGTAACTCAACGCCCAGGCGTCGTTGCCTGTATGATTTGTGGGTGAGAATAGGGGTAGAAAAGTTGTATTTGGAATGTTCTGGGTGCTATAAATAGGGTACATGAGACAGTAATGGCTGCAAACGTCTTCGTCTATGCTTTGAAGTTGTATCGTGTTATGAGACGTGCGAGAGGTGTTCTTGCGTATAAATACCAGATGTGACTTTATACGGGCTGGAAAACCATAACAGTCAAAGTATTCTCCAACGCCGTTCTTGTCGATAAAAATGTGACCCAATGCGTCCCAGGTTTGGTGTGTGGATCCATGTTGATGACGAGAGCACCAGGTCACGCTATTCTTGCGGGTAGTTAAACATCAGGGAAAGCACCCTTTCGTTCAGAACGGAACCATGGGCTTGTTTTCAGCGCACGTCCTATGATGTGCTAATCTATCTTCAATCATCCAATCCCGAAGTCCCCAAATTATGGAAGCTGAACAGAAATTCCAAACAGAACTATTTGGCATGCACATGATGCAGCCCAATTTAAGTGTTTTCAAAAACGAACAACCTGTGTCGTACAGATCTACGACAGGCGTAGGCGTGTATTTGGCTGGAAACTTTTTATTTTCTGCTCCCTTGACGAAGACGGTTTCTGCATGTGTTGTGGCACGGGAGATGAGGGATTCAAGCAGGCTGTAATTCACATCACCACTATCCCAGGGAATACCACGCAGTTTGTTGACGATATAGTCGGCTTGCTTTTTAGCAGTGGCGAAAAGTTCATAGATGCCGTAAGGGGGTTTTAACACCCAATGTTGAAATTATGTACCACATACAGATTAAACACTCAGTTCTTAGATGATATACTCTTTGCTGTCGTCGATGAAGCTCCGGAAAGCTACAATGACGTCCACAATTTAAATGACGGGGTAAGGGTCAGGAGGTTGCTTATATTAACTCCCATAATTGGTCACGATGTTTGTGTCCTTGTCGATGGTAATGATGTTGGCAAACTACACATACACAATACAGTTGACGGTTTTAATGAGAGTTCTGGTGAAGGTCACTTCGATTATCAGAGAGCCATGCCTCGTCAAATTCCAATGTGATGTCATGTGGGCGGACAGTCTAGGTGTGAGATCGAAGGACATAAGATTATATAACTTAGGGAAGGCTTCCCTTGGTATGTCGCTACCTTCGTTCATGAAATGAATACCCGTTCCTGAAAACAATTTCTAGTAGGACATGACATAGTTGCCGTTTGAAAAATTGGACTGTAATGGTTTCGACGGCACTTGTTACCCATTAACGTCAATGAGAAATGATTCATACCATATGTTCGGAAGTTGAACGGGTTCTTGGTGGCGTCTCCGTTGAATGCAGCGTTTGATACAAATCCTACGGTGCGTAGTTTGGTAGAAGGTGCTACTTTGACACGTTGCACTAGAAGACAAGCTTGAACGATGGAACCTTAATGTGTGGGATTTCAGGGAAGGCCATAAGATTAAACCCGTCTCTGTAATCGATCAACTTGAATCTGAGTTCGGTGCCGTTCAAAAGGTATTTACCGTGTAGATACCCCAAAATATCCACCGTATTACGTTTTGATTCAGGACTGCGCCAAGCCTCAAATCCCTTGTGGCTGGCGTTAACATCTTCAAAGATTTCAGGGCTGTCTGCGAACCACTGACCGCAAATCAATGTGTTATATTGGATTCACTGTTGTAATTGAGCAGCTTCTCAATGTACGATCTATAAGCATACGTGTGGCTGAATGGTGAGACTAGTTTTTGGTTTAAAAACACATACACCTGTTTGAATAGAAAATGCAACCCGTTGTTGACGGAAGCAATTTGATCCACCTCAATGAAAGCCCCACCTTGAGATAGAGTATGGTCTGTGAAAGATCGATATATAACTCGCCTTTACCAGAAACGGTGAATTCGATGGGTGAATTATCGGTGAAGGAAGAGACGGTTTCATGTTGAGCAGCATCGAAAATGAAGTTTCACGCACACTTTTCCAAACTCAAATAGTACAGGATCACTAGTGTATGTTCTTATATTGATTCTCAGGCTTTCAATATCCCTTTGAAGTACGGGCACGTAGTGCAATGGAGTATAGCTAATGTTCTTTTGTATGCCGCAGAGATAGTTGGTGTTGTTAATACCGACGGTACGTAAAAGCAGTACCACAATTTCATCCACAGTCTGAGGATCGACGATATCCGTGTGGATGTATATTTGCGAAGGCAAGCATAGTATAAAGTTGGTGGCGTACGGTGACCTTTAAACTTTTATCAGATTATTCTTAGGATCGAAACTGAGCTGTATACATAGTTGACTAGATAGAGTCAGCAACTGTATATTTGGTGAAGAAGAAACAATGTCCACTTTTTTGTTAGGGTTTGTGTACTTGAATACAACTCCAAAATCCCCTTTAAGCTCCTCTACATTGTTTAGGGCTTTGACCAATTTATGGATAGTGCTGTAATTTCCCGGCGACGTCATCGCAACCCTTGTGCCAGTTTGGTGGGTTGAGAAGACAAGTCGAGACAAGAATCGCGGGATCATTGACAAAGGATGTGATTCTTGAATATTTGTTCCACGCCGTTAGCGTCCACCCATTTGTACCATATAATACTTTTCCCCTCGGGTAGGGTGGTGAAAGAAGGTCCAAGTGCCTTCTTTTGTTTCATTCCTGTATTAGCCTTTTAATCTCGTCCTGTGTTACTGCTTCCATTATCACGTTTTCATTATTGTATGCCATTTTTATATCCTGCCTATCTCATTCGTTCTCCTCGTCCCCCTCCTCCATATTATTATCAGGGAGCAGCACATCCATTAGTAACCTATCCGATTCCTCCCAGCAGGTAGTCATTACTCCTTATGGTTTCTTGAGTGTTTAAATGAGAGCTGGTGTTTTATTTTTTCCTGATGCAATTTGAAAGTGTACACCCCATGCATTCTTCCTCAATTCTTCTTGAACAAATCTTTCTCATCTATCATTTTTAACAATCTTCATTGTATTTTCGTATTCTTACTATTTTCCCGTTATATATTCAATAGTAGGAGTCTTCAAGCTAGTTCTAGGCATCTTTGGATTTCTCTCTTGCTCTCCTTGCATATTCACTTATCTTTTACAGCTACTCATTCCATGGTTGATTCCTTAAATATTTCGTGACTTCCTAATAACCAGTATTGCTTTCCTCATAGCTGCCTGCAAGGCCCACATGAGTTCCTTCGCTCGACGATTTGAAGAGAAATACCGTTCGACAATGCTCCACCAACCTGATTTACTGGGCCACTAATTCACGTCTGGGGTGCTGATGATAGCCCAGCCACCACCATATCCAAGCCTTGAAGGGGGGCTGTGATTCCCGTCTACCTCACCCATACACCACCACTATGCCTGCAGTGGTTTAGTAAAAGTTGATTCCGCAATGTTGCTCTCCACACGCAACTGTTTTGAATATCCCAGCTCTATTTGTTTACTGTTGTTTTCTTTGATCACTCGTTCAGATGTTGCTCTCTAGTTAGGTTAGGTTAGGTTAGGTTAGGTTGGGTTAGGTTAAATCTTTACCTTGCTGTAATAAATAATAAATATTTATATCTCTCTTTGTATTATAAAGGTTTTGCTTTTTTATTTGTTTTTTATTAGGCAGTAGACCGTTTCCTTGCAAAAAGTCAACTGTTCCTAACTCAAGGTAGTAATAGTATACTTTCCCTAGGTACAGTCAACTCTGACTAGTAAATGTTGATCGAAATTCATAATTTTTCGCTTTTAATCAACTTTTACTAAAAAGACCAGTAAGAGTCGACTTTACCTAGGCCGAGTCGACTCTTACTGGAGAATCTACTTTTCCTGTAAAATATACATATTGATTTGAAAACAAATAAATAATTAGTGTGCCTGTTATAAAAGTACATTTACTCACCCAGATCCGTCAGCGAACCGTAATCACCCATCCTGGGTTGCGTGTTTAATACTCGGAGACGAGTTATACAATGAAAGGTTTTCAAAACAGATGCTGATATTTATAGCTGCTACCAGCTAGGGTTGCGACAGAATGATGACGTCATCAGGTAAAACCCATTGCCACATAGAAGGGGAGGGTTGCGACATCATTCAATGTGGTGATCTATTCCTGTCTTGACTTGTCTTATCGAGCCACTAAACTGATACCAGGTATGAGTCAGCAGGGTTGCGACAGAGGGATGACATCATCGGGAAAACCCATTGCCACATAGAAGAGGGAAGGGGGAGGGTTGCCACTGTCAATAACCTCATGTACTAGCTCACAGTTTCAAGGTCATGATCTATTCCTGTCTCGACTTGTCTTGTCAATCCACCAAAATGGCAACAGGTATAAAACACCAGGCAAAACCCATTGCCAAATAGAAGACTAACGGGACAAAACCTCCAGAAATAGACTTTTACGACGTTAAAGAAAGACAACAGGTCGTTAACCCCATACAGTCATGGAAATAATCAGAGGGAAAATTCAGGTCAGTAATCCCGATGGAAATATACTTGCACCAGTGTTGCGATGACGTCACCAGGGAAACCCCAGGGTGAGTGTTGTGACATAACACGCAATGATGACGTCACACATATTGGAGTCAGAGCTGAAATTGTACCCATACGCCCCAGACACTAATCCTATCTATATGAAAGGCTAACCTTGGGGGATGAATTATTATAACAACCATTCTTTCCAATAATGTCATGAGAGCTATGAATATGATGTTTTTACATTCTTGCCAACAAATAGTTTTGACTAGTATTTTAATTTACAATAGGCCTGTGTTTGGTTCAATTCTTCAATTTTAACACAACCAAATGTTATAACACAATTTTCTTCTCTTTAGAAACATAGACCATATACATTATTGTGATAACTACCTTTTTTACAGCTATATAATTTCATATTTTGGGCCTAGGCTATTGGGCGGGGCTAACGAACCTATATAACGCGTTCCAAAAGGCCACACAAGATTTTTTTTGCTTAGCACGAAGCCTTTACTGATGCAGCTAGATGTTTTTGTGTTGTTTTTAGTATTTTGTTTGCCCTAACAAACTTTCTATACCATATTATAGACTTTTAGAAATAATATATGATTACCTTTACTATCAAATGATTTCGGGAGTTAAAAAAAAGTATAAGCATGGTTCAAATAAATATCAAAATCATATTTTTAACTAAGGTGCGAGCGTACAGCCCAAATGATTAGTAAGACGTGGTGCTATAATAAAAACTTAGGTACTCTGATATTTTAGACAGATATTAAGACTCTTGTAATTAAAAAACACAACTATTTTGCCCTCCATTTTTATAATATATAAAAATCTAATATATATTATTTATAAGTAGAATAATAATTTATATTAAATTTTGCCACTAACAATTCTTTCGGTACATGAAAAAGGTAGTCTGAAAATTGTATACAAATTGGGCATGAACTCTCGAAAAGGTTCACCAGTTCTGCTATAGAGGCTATGCCGCTGCGCTATTTCTCATTTAGAATGTTCACAGAATTTTAAAAAAAATGATAATCAATGCCTAAGAAAAAGTTTACTATATTTACACCTAACCTTAGGAGAAGATGGAATAAACGTGAATTAAGGTCACTCACTCTTTTTGCAGTTTAACAAAAAAAACACTTTTTTGTACAAATGAAATAAAATATTGCTCCAGTTTAAACATCGAGTTTAATTTTTTTTCACATGATGATATTAACAGTTACGAGCATAGCGACACTTATAAATTATGATAAAAAGCTGTCACTAAATTTTGGGATATCCTTGTCAGATATTCAAGAATTGTTAAGGTCTCCGTGTGAAGAAAATTAAACTCATATGTGTCTACTAAAAAAATATTTGATTTCTTTTGATCAAAACAGTTTTGAGATAAAAACTCTGGCCTTTTCTCGCATCCCCTAGTCTCCCACCTAAGGGTGCTGCCTAACTGAAGGGAAACATCATAACATTGCGGGATTTCTAATGGAAATATCAGCTCTGGAACATCAAAACCACTAAATCAATATTCGAATATATAAATATATCACCATATCTAACCATCTGTCCAGGTTATACGCACTTATGATAATTATACTCTAATAAAGTAGGGATAGTGAAGGAAGCATTTTATAAATAATCTACCCACATTTGCATGGAAGGAAAGTGGGAAGCAATTTTAGGAAAAAACACTATCAATGGACCCGATCGGGAGGGATTCTAACCCAAATATCTCCATCTTCAGCAGGCCAGACTAACACAGAAGTGACGCTTTAGACCATTTGGCTACTGACGTGAGTCTCGAATATATAAAAAATCTTATTTTGTGTCCCTATCCAAACACTATATTATTTGTTTTTAAATAGGCTAGATACAGGTTTTTAACCATTTATTTTTAAGTCATAGCTTCGAAAGTTCACGTGAAGCATAGCTAGAAATGAGCTAATGCCATTATATGGCCGATTTTTTTATACTTCCAAAACTTAGCGTGTACAGTCTTTAGTCCTGGTACGTGTTTAGAACTTTGACGCCAATTTTGAGGCGAACAATGTTTAGAAATAACAAGCCACTTCTTAAATACATTTAAGATCTATAAACTTCTGCAATGCGTCTTAGCACTCCGGTAAGTGACCCCCTTAAGAATAAAATAATAACTATTAATTACGGTTTAATTATTTACCATTCATATGTATATTTTTTCAAAATTTTATTATTTCACTTACTTAAATCCTAGTTGATGCTAATTCTTATTGAATTTTTAGAAAATATTATGTTGAATGCGGGCCTAGCAATCACAAAATTTCTCACCTAAAGTGAAATAGATTTTCTTTAAACGTGTAGTTAATACGTTTTCCTCTTGTTCCAAGGAAATTTCTCAAGTGTCATAAAATCCTTGAGGCTATATTCCCCTTATATTGACCCTAACATGAAAGCACCAACCTCTCCCCCCTCTTAGCCATCTACCCTCTAACAACCAACCCTTTAAAAAAACTTACTGCAGTGAGTAAACTAGCTTATAAACCCACGCCCGCAATAAAGTTTATTGCAACCCATTTCCTACTTTACCCTTTCCACTCGTTTTATCTCGTTCGTTTACAGCCAAGTTTACCCAATTTCTTTTCCCCCCTCCATCACCCCTATCACATCTTTCTCATCTCTCTCAGCCCTATTTTTTTTTACTCTTTCATGCCTTTTGGGCCTTCAAAATGAAGTCGGTGTTTCGATGGGCAACTTAAAGGAGTTGCATTCTCTTAATTCAATTACTACAAACGTGTTAAGTTGAGAACAGGGGCTTTTCTTGAATAATATTCGATTAAAATGTATTTTACGTGCTTAGTAAAAAAAAAATTTGAGCGAGTGTTCATAACTTCTGACTGACTATAGAGAATAGCATTCAACCTAAACGGGTGCTATATTTTCTAGTATAAATATAGTAGTACCATAATATCAGTGGCGCACTTAAAAATATGCTATGGGGTGATTAAGGTAGGGTGGGGATGGAGGGGTATGGCATATCATTTATCTAATTTATTAATAATTTCTGTTCATTTTACCAATTTGGAACTTTAGGGGTACTTTTAGTGTATGTAACAATATAAGTTTTTTTACCGTCACGGTTTACCTGTTTAGGTTATACACATATATAATGAGATAGGAAGCATTTTAGAGATAATGTACCCGCATTTACGTAGAAGGAGAGTGGGAAACATATTTAGAAAAAACTCTCAACAGGTCCGATCAGTATTAGAGCTCCAATACGTCCGTCATAAGTAGGCTAGTCCAACACGAGAGTGACGCCTTGGACAGTTCGGCCATTGAATATAAAGTGACGCCTTGGACAGTTCGGCCACTGAATATAAAATCTTAAGATTCGCCTCAAAATGTAGCATTTACATATGAAACATCTGGCTTGCTTTTTATTATAGTTATACTTAAAATGTGTTCATGTTATTACTAAAACTATGTATGGACTTGGAGGGAATCCTACTTGACCTTTGACCCCCTGGGCTCATCAATGTTTAGAACTCCCCCATTTTCTTATCAAAGGACATATTTGACAGAATTGTTTCTAGATTTACATTCACGCTAAGTAATGTTATTTACAACTGTCAATGTTGATAGATGTTATCAATAACTATAAAATAATATAGTTAATAAAATGTTATCAATGTTGACTGAAAAAAAAATGTTTTTATTTTATTAAAATTATTTTTCTATGAAAAGGAACTTTTGCATTAGTTGTGTATTTATTATAACTATGAAAATAAAATTATGTTTGTTCTTGTAAAGGTAAATACTTAAATAAATAATAAAAATAATATCTAGATGTTTAAATATATCCCGCAGCAGTTATACAGTCAATCATCCTTAGGAATTAAGGTGGGATGGTAAGGACTCCGGTTGAAGGGCAGTAGTTTTGGAGTTTTATAGCAATTAATTGTTTCGGCAATATAAATAATAATATGCCTCCAGTATAAATGTAGAATTTAATAATAATCTCAACAGTTTCTAAATATCTGTCAAGGGGTTCCTGGAATTTGATAAAACATTTTCTCTTCATATAAAAAAATTTATCATCAAATTATAAAACGCTCGTGACAATTATTCAAGAACTGTAGAGATTACTATGTGTGGATGATTAAAATCGATGTTTCTAATGAAGCATTATTTGATTTATTTTTCCGAAAAAAAAGTTTTGTATTAATACTGCACTTCACCTCTGACAAGACATCTTGTGAATGTGGGGAATGCCAGGCCTCCACCGTGGTTCGGATTCCACGTTGAACTATAGGTCCTCCATTTCATCTCACGATCACCCTACCACTACACATTAGCGTAAGTGCGTATAACCCGAACGGTTAGTAAGACGCGGTGCTAATAATAATAATAATAATAATAATAATTAATACTGCAAACACCATTACCTTTTCTTGATTCCCCTTAACCTTTTATTGCAGGGATTCCGAACCTTTTTCACTTTAGGGCACTTTAGGGCACTTTTGGACTAACCAAGACAATATTTTCACGGCACACTTGTGGAAAGGCTTTAATATAATATATTTTTCTATTAAATTTAGATACAAATTAAAATTATGAGTATCGAGAAGCAGTTGACAATAAGTGTTGTTTTCTTCTATCGGTGACATCATCTACTTGCAGAGCAAATTGCCTGTTTACTTTAATTATTTCAAAAATATTTTGACTAATGTTCTCAGATATTTCAGAAACACATAGGTCTATCTTATTATTCGATAAATACACTTTTGAAATTTGCTCTTTGGATTATTTTATAAGCATGGTTTCGATAATAACCTGAAGCTAGCCCAATCACATTTTCACCAATATCATGTGGTTTCGTGTTGTTGTTTTCGATCAATTCAGCAACTTTGAATGATGCTTCAGGTGCACTATCTGCAATTTAAACCATTTTTCCCATTTTATTTGTGCCTTGTGTCAGGATGTTGGTTTTTTGAGACTCACTGGGATGTTTGGTGGTTGGATGCCGCTTCATTTGGCTCAGAACCATTGTTTCATTGCTCAAGAATTCTCCACAAAAGATACAGATACAAACTGGTCGGTCACAATCTTCTTTTAAAGTGAGACTTAAATTATTTATCTATCGCTATAACACTTTGGGAGGCTTAAAACTGGAACTAGTAATAGATTTATTAGGAAATGTTTAGTTAAATTAAAATCTTAGGACATTTAGGCGGCACACTGGTTGAGAATCACTGTTTTAGAGTGTAGACGAAGAATATTCGACACCTTTGCTCAATCAGTAGCGTGCCTACTGAGCTGAGGGTCATGGGTTTGATTCCTGGCATGGTCGAAAAATGTGTAATTGGTGAAATGTGTGTTTACCCTCTCACAGTGAAGAATTAACGGCAGGGGACTGGATGTTGTGCCTGTCCTAGTCTTAAGATAGATTATAAGTATATGAAGCTACGACAGACCTAGCAAGCCGGTAGTGAAAAATATATGGCTTGAATAAAAAACTGACCCAGGCCACAGGCTGGAAACAATACCTAATGTATGTAAATGTATGTACAGAGAAAGTACACATAAATTAAAAGAAGCCAAAATTGAGAAATTAAAGGTCACTGTTAGACTATTCATTTTGCAACTTTCAAAATTATCACCATTTGCAAAAAAGGAACATTTTCAGATCACATGGTTTGGTGTTCAAATACATTAAATAAGATAAGGAACCATTTTGAATTGTTAAATTGTCGGTGACCTGGCGATATAGGGGTAAGGTGTCAGACTTCTGTGCTAGCGGCCGGGGTTCAATCCTCGGTCGCGGCAAAGATTTATCTGATTACCAAACCCTTCCTTCACCTCTGACAAGACATCTTGTGAATGTGGGGAATGCCAGGCCTCCACCGCGGTTCGGATTCCACGTTAAGCTATAGGTCCTTCATTTCATCTCACAATCACCCTACCATTACACATTAGCGTAAGTGCGTATAACCCGAACGGGTAGTAAGACGCGGTGATAATATTAATAATGGTTAAATAATAGCCTCCTCGGTGGTCTCAGGGTATTGAGAGTATCAGCTACTAGAGTGCTAAGACGCGATATTCACGTCCCGAAATCTCTCGTTATTTAATATTTGATTTTAAAATATGTTGGTGAAAGGTATCAACATACCCTTATAGGATTAAAAGCCTTACATTATAAGTTTTCTAATTTAATACCCATTTTTAATTAAGTATCAAGCGAAATTTCACAGTTTGGAGCGTAATTGGTTAGAAACATGGATCTAGTGTTCCTGAAACAAATAAAGATATGTTTGAATGAATCCATACCAGAAATTTGAAAAAGAAAGTGAGGAATGTTTTAGTGGTTTTGAAGCTTCAAAACCACCATAGCAAAGAAAACAAAAACACCTCAATGTAGGTGGTTTACGATATATTAGATTGTCATTTACGAGGAGGTCAAGATTCGCGTCTCGGATGCAATGTGGGTGATTTTTCACATGGAAGTTATCAATATGGTTCTCCCCATTGCCAGATAACGTGGGTGCACTTCCTCCTAGTTACCTTCCTAATCCCTTAGATTAAGTCGTTAATAAGCTTGGTGTTAGAAAATTACTAATCAAAAGGCACTTTATATCGTGAGCCTACTGTAATTATTAAAGACGTCACGGATCATGCTTTAATTATATTCACTCTCAGATTAATCGGGATGAACTACGTATTTTATGTATATACAGTAATAATCTTCTGACTCCTAAAATGTTCTCCTTCTATCTCTCTTGTGTTTTTTTTCTTTCTTTCTTCCCTGTCGTCTTTTCTTTCGGAGAGGAAGAGACTCAAATTGAATCTCTTTTCTCCACCTAAGAAACAGTAGCAGGGACGTGCTAAGAGCAAGAAGGAACTAACCCTTTTGTATGAAATCCACGAGAATTGTGGATTGTTACGGGCTACCCGTAGCTACCAAAGATGTTGGTCTATTATAGTTTGGTTTGCCAGTGACGACGAGAAGGTCGGGGTTCTAATCCCGGCTGGACTTAACGAGGGTGATTTTTCTAAACGGTCTCCCACTTTTTTTTTTAAATCACAGCATCTTTCTACCTCCTCAGGTTGTACGCATGTATAATAATTACTCTAATAGGGTAGGGGGGAGGAGGGAGGGAGAATTTCAGAGGTAGTCTACCCGCATTTGCGTGGATGGTTTGTGGGAAACTATTTAGGCAAAACTAGCCTCAGTAGACCTAACTGGGACTCGAACCCCAATCTCACCATCACCAATAGGCTGGTCTAACACGATATCGATGCCTTAGACCAGTGGTTTCAACCTGAGGTAGGCATACCCCGGTGGCACGTGAAGACATCTTAGGGGGTACGTAGGCCTACAGTTTAAAAAATATAGCACTACACACACACACACACACACACATATACACACATATACACACATACACACAGATATATATATATATATATATANTATCACTTAGAACTTATTACCTAATATCTTATTTTGGTTGTGATTTATTTTATTTATCATAAATATAGATAATAGAATATGTATAGCTTGCTTGCGTTATGTAGCAAAATTTTGTGGGTACAAAGTTAGAGTTAACTAATATCTGGGAGTACGTGAACAAAAAAGGTTGAATACCACTGCCTTAGACAATTTGGCCATTAAAGTGGATTTTTCTCATTTTCCCTCCTCTCAAATGCGAGTATATTTGTCCAAAAATGCTACCTTTTCCAGTACAACCCCATTAGAGAGTATCCCGGATGGATAGAGCTCTGGGACATTGATCTCCAGGCGCCGCGCTGTGGGAAGCAGGCTTTAGTCTTCACGACGTTGCCTGTTTGGAGATTTCGAAGCTATTCTGCGAAGCTGACTGCATCTTAACCTGACGCACAAAAATAGTCTAAGCACTATCACACTTAGTCACCATTGTACAAAATATTAAGAGAGGGAATTAAATGAGCAGTTCACCCTATGAGGCCTCTTGTTTATCCGCTAATAAAATTTCCCCTCTTCTTCTGACAAATTTACACAGTCACTATACTAATTGTGCCTTGAAAACATTGACTTGCTTTTTAATTTTACCTTTATCTTGTTTCTCATTCTAGATACACATATGCTACCACGGACTCTTTACTTTATGTCGACACATCTAGAGAGAGAGAAGTGGCATAGTCCTAAAAAGAATTGAACTCAATATTTTGATAAATATCGACATCTCACGACCCCTGAAACCTAAAAAGAAGTTTTCACGATGTCTATATCTTGGCCTAGAGCCGAAACCATTTCACCAATCAGGCTAGAACTTTTGGAGTTCTAACACTAAAATTAGGGGTAGTTTATTGAAGAGAAAAAAGAAATAAAACTGATTTTTTTCAAATTCCGCTTTAACTATTTTTATTAGATTCTGTATCTAGGCATTGCTTAACATAACAAATAAAATGGAATCTTTTGTTTAACCGTAAAAATGACTTTAAGGGTACTTATGAGACACGGAAATGTCCTGTAGCGTGTTAAACATCCTGTTTAACACGTATACTCAAACTACCATACATAGTATGATTAACACGATGAATACAATAACAAATATATTCTAATAATGTGTGGCAGATATTAACTCACGGTGAATTCATGTTGCTGGGAAACGCCCAAACTTCAGTAAAATGCCCCAGCTGACTGTGGCCGAAAACTGTGTTGCCAACTGTACGATCTGAATACTACTTTTGATATAATTTCACCATGTATACAATACCATCTTAGGATATTTTCTAAAAGTAATAACCTGTGGCCCTGCTATGTAGTAACAAATTTTACATTAATTATTTGTTTTTAATGTAAATCGCAGGGCTTATCAATATAATGCCAGAAAGTAGTATCCTACCAGTCAAAATACAATCCATTTCAGGTCCATGTACTATTACTAGAAACAAATAGACCTGGAAACACTGGGCCAAAGGTTCCACAGAATGACATCACACCCGCAGGCCCCAATTCGACGAAATGGCAGAACCGTTTCTCTCTGTTCTCCATTCCGTCTACGAGTGTTAGTTGTCATTCGGTGCAATTCTGCAACTTTCCTTTCCTCTTTTGTTCCGGGGGAAGACCCTCCTAGAATACGTCAGTTCTGTTTGTATATAACCGTCATTCTTCGCTTCACATTTTGTATTCTATTGCATCAATTTAATGGAGGAACTTCTTGGACGTCATCCTACATCTCCGGACATAGCAACTGGTAATCACGATGTGTGGGGCATTGGTCTCACCTCCACGTCACAGAAGTATCTATGGCACTCACTATGAGTATTTGAATTAGGAAAGAACGTTAGAGTCTTAGTACTCTTATACTACGTTCCTAAGACATAGTTTATTGTGTCAGAGTTTCTGACTTATTTTTCTATGCCCATAAGGAATAGTTTTGATTGGTAGCGTTCTTACTCTTTTTGAATGTCCATATGACATAGTATTGTTTGTCAGAGTTTCGTTCTTGTTTTTCTAAGTCCATAAGGCATAGTTTTGATTGGTAGAGTTCTTACTCGTTTTGTAAGTCCATATGACATAGTTTTGTTTGCCAGAGTTCTGACCTGTTTTTCTATGCCCATATGGCGTAGTTTAGAATGATGAGCTTAATGCTCAAATTATCTAGGTCCACAGGAGATGATCTAATATTGCAGTGTTTCTGGCTTCTTTTTTTTATGTCCATAAGTGTTATATACTAGAAAAAAGTCATGACTCCTAAACGGTATGGCCATGCTTAGTATAGCTTAATGGTGGAAATCAGGTTATCTAACGCTTTGTTCAATGACCTAATTAGGTCTGTGACTGATACCAGTCTCTATTATTTATCTTTAGTGTACCTATTTACAATGCGCAACCTGTGGGAGCACTATTAGTTCTTAGTAGTGGCCCATGGGGATAGAGCATAGTCTCCGGCCCCCTTCAGGCACTATTTGTCAGTTAATACATTTATTGTTTGCACTAGTGATAGTGTGCCCTATATATGGTGGAAGTATAAATATACTATTGACTGTCCATGCAGTAGCTTACTAATTAAGAATTGACCGGCCATATGATCTAAACCGTGTAGATTCCTGGTAGCTCGCCATTTACTATTTGTAAAATGATATTTCCTCTTCTAGGGGATTAATCTTTGTGTTACATAACTCATAATGGAGTTAACTCATGCTTGCTAGCTCATTTAACTAACATCGTAGTAACTCTTTAAAATTAAGACTTACTAGAATTTGATATCATCAACTATTATTTAACTATAATTCATGTATATTCTTTTCAGGTCTAAGTTTAGTAATTGCTAGGCTGGATATTAACCTTAAATAAATATTTGCTTTATATTTATTTTGCCGCCGTGTTGAGACAGATGCACTTTCGCAGCTGAATGTGTTATAATTCTAATTTGAAGAGTTATTAGACTCTACTTTAGACTTAACCTTACTTGTGTTGATTCCTAGTTATCTAGGTGTTTACTTCAATTCTTCTCAGTTGGGATGTATACGTCTATGGTAACTGATTTAATTTATCTTAGTAAGCAAAGGACTCTTTAATCTAAGACTTATTTATCCCTTATGTAATTCTATTAACTTGTTTAAATTTAAATAAACATATGTTGAGAAAATTGTATATTTATCTTAGTAAGCAAAGGACTCTTTAATCTAAGACTTATTTATCCCTTATGTAATTCTATTAACTTGTTTAAATTTAAATAAACATATGTTGAGAAAATTGTATATTTATCTTAGTAAGCAAAGGACTCTTTAATCTAAGACTTATTTATCCCTTATGTAATTCTATTAACTTGTTTAAATTTAAATAAACATATGTTGAGAAAATTGTATATTTATCTTATGCTTGCGCCTTCCCTTCCTTCTTCAAATAGATTTTGTAAATGAATTCGTCTCTTCTTCTATTAAAAAGGAAAAGCAACAATTCAGTCCAACTTTGATCGTACCCCCATAACTATTGGCGATATGAAACAGCTTATTATTGTAAAGTTGTAGCACTATTTAAACAAAAAATATTTTAATATGGAATATATTTTTATAAACCCAATAGTTCCTGAGCTATAAGTAAACATATATATTTTTCGAGCATAGCTTTGCAATCAATGGATTTTAAGTTATACAGTATATGAATTAAAATGGATAATAATTACTATCTAGAACTGCATGACAGTAAGTAGTTACCTACTTGAAAACCGCTTAGTTACGGCTAAAAGAAAGTGAGTTTTATTATATGACCTATCCCTATTTACTCTCACATACGTACTTGTAGGTTAATTTTGGGAAAATATTACTATGTTTATATTGATATTGATATGATATGTAAATATTAGTACAAGTCAAAATATGAACTACTTTAACTAATATTAAAATTTAATAGTTCCTTTTCCGTCATTTTTAGTCAAAAACACTCGATACCAGGCGGGAATTCAAGAGACGGTTAGTTAACCCCCCTGTGAAAGCTAGAAAATTAATACAAAAAAATAAAATAAAAGTTCAGATTTTATAAATAAAATACAACACAGATAAATTATACAATTTTTTGTCTTTTTTGCATAGACACCTCTTAAGCCGGGTCCACATGTGTGTTATTCGTCCACGTTTATTCAAGTTTCGATATGACTCACTCAAGTGTGGAAAAAATATTCGTTTTCATGTATGAATATTTGTCGTGAATAGCGTGTAACAAACATTTTCCCGCTTAGGAACACATCAAAGAAGACTAATTAATAATCGCCTGAGAAAAGTTCATTCATGAGTACCAAATATAGTGTATGTGTTGGACAGTAGGAGCAATGGAACTATNTTCAAATCCTCTGATATTATCGAATATGAAGCTGAAAGATAACCTTAAATTAAACTACAAATAACTTCTAGATGCATGATCTTGTCAAAAATTTGCCAGATAAGACCGCTTCAAATAATTACTAGACTAGAGATATCTAACCGGAAGAAAAAATCAGGGGAGGAAAGCCCTATTTAGCTTCCAAGGTTATCCAAATTTCATAAAGATCTAGGGGAGGACAACTCTAAATAGCGTCTAGATGCATACCATTTTAAAGAATTTTGAGGTGAGGAACACCTCAAATAGCCTAGTTTCTGAAATAATTCCATTTTAAAAATTTTGTCGGTGAAAGACCACTTCAAAGATTATCTTCCAGAGGTATCTAACCACCCTAAAAAATTAAGGGGAGGATCATTCTAAATAGCTTCCAGGGACGTCCAAATTTCAAAAATTTCTAGGTGAGTAACATTTTAAATGGTGGCTTATAATCTATAAAGGAAAATAGTTTAAAAAAAATTCAAGACAAAGAATACTCGCAGCTTCTATAGTGAACCATTTTTCAAAAAATTGTTGGAGGGCAACTCCATATAGTTTATAAAAACTATCAGATTTTAAAAAATTGGAGAGGATGACCACGGTTTAAACATGCATAAGATCAATTATTATGAATGAATGAAAAATTGAGAAATTATTACACGGCTTTAAACAGAAATCTAACACTGTAAGTAATTATGTTATTTATAATTATGACCCCCTTATGAAAATTATTTGGATCCGCCCCTCCTTGATACCAAGACTAAACCAAATCAATGGCAATAACTCGTCTTATCTTCTTGCTTGACCTACTGTTACAGGTAGGTAAAATCTTTCACGTGGCGTAAAAGCAGATAACCTGTATTAGGGACTCAGAACTAACTAGGAGTGTGCTTGTAGGTGAACATTATTTCACTGGTTGTAATAAACTATAGTAATATTATTATTATTATTATTATTAGCACCGCGTCTTACTACTATAGTAATATTGATAAGACCCTGTTCCAGTGGCCAAATGATCTAAGACGTCACTTTCGTGTTAGACTTGCCTGCTCAAGATAAGGAGATCGGGGTTCAAATCCCAGTCAGGTCCACAAAGGGTGCTTTTTCCTGGATAGTTTCCCACTTTTCTCCCAAGCAGATGCGGATAAATTACATTTAAAAAGCTTCCTTTCCCATTAAAGTAATTATCATAAATGCATATTACCTGAACAGTTAGTAGGAAACGGTGATATAGAAACTAAACAAATTATACGAAAAGTTTAAAATCTGATAGCTTAGCTTAGTCATTAGCGAGTCTGGTCTACTGAGCTAAGGGTCCAGAATCAATTTCTAGCACGGCCGAAAAATTAATTGTGGGTGAAATTTAGAATTTACAAGTGAGGAATTAACTTATAAAGGACTGGATATAATGTCATTTTTAGAGCTAAGTTAGTTTGTAAGTTGTAATCCTCTATAATTGCCAGTTAGCTCAAAAGATTTTGTTAAATACCCTTAATTTATAGAGCATCTATTTATTTAGTCTATCTATTTAAAATAATGTACGTTAAATAGCTGTGATCTTTCTTTCCATATGGCTTATATTGTTTATTATAGGTTGAGGCACATAAAATGTTATAACTTAATATTTCCGAAAGTAGGCCTAGTGGTGGTAACAAATAAACCTTCAGTTATAGCCACTATTTAAATTATAATGTGCAAATCAAAAACAGTTTTTTAAATACACACATATATTGTAGGTTTAATTTTTAATTCTGATCTATTGATTTGGGAAAAGTTTAATTGGTTTTGATTTTTCCATCCTTCTTACAGGCGCATTATATTAAATTAATGGGATATTTCTTTTAACAGTTTCTTTTATTTAACTTAAAGCACAAATACATAGGAAACACATATTAATTTGTAAACAATAATATTACTAACTCGACACACACAGCCAATCAATTTGGGCCTTCGGGTGCCACCTCATCTGACATCAAAACAAGTTCATAGTTCATCCCAAATAGTTTGTTTGTTTGTTAGGTGATATTTATTGTTGTAAACATATATATATATATTAAAACATGAATAAAAACACGTAGAAACATATAGGACAGACAGTTGACACCAGCCCCGAGGGGCTCTCGACAACACACACGACATAGAAACAGATAACAAATTTCACAGAGAACAACATTGACGCCCTGGCGGGCTGAATAGATCGCTCAGTGGGTTAGGGGTGGGAAAATATAATAAAAACCCACCCCATAGCTCATACATGGTCGCCAGGACCTTAAAATAATACAAAAAGTACAAAGGGTGAGGGACACAGAGCGGAAACAGAGGGTCCCAGATAGTAGGCTATAAGTCAAAGTTGTGGTTAGCTGTAACAGGCAGTAATAACGTGAATTCATAAATATATAGCAACAAAATTAGGCAGGTATATGTTAAATTTATATACGAATATATTTGTGTAGTTTATAAAACTCACATTGAATAAGATATCTAAGTATATAAATTGCTCAAGTTAAACTGAACAGTCAGTACAACAAACCTTTGCAAAGACAGGAACTGTCCTTCCATGCCTCCCGTAAGAGCGCAGCATCTACGGCGTAATATTTAAAAGCCAGCAAGGCAACCTATTGGTGAGCAACAGAACTAAGTCAAATACCTGTACGCTCGCCTCGAATAATGTTGGTAATAAAAGTTTCAATGGAGCTACCATGAAAATTGACGTTCTTTCATCGATTGAGCAGTTGATAAGAAGAGAGATCACAGTAAGAATAGTGGATTGGGAAGGGTAAATGTGGGGGTTGGGGGTGGGTGGACACTGGAACGGTAAGTTGACAATAATTGAGCTGACAACTCAACCAAAATGTCCCTTGTTCGGAAAACGAACGCTTCGTTTTTATTTATATGGATCGTTATAATCGTGTGTATTGGTTAAATGCACTCAGGCTTTACACAATTAATGTTGACGGGTTAAATTACGCAATTATTGAATATTTTCCTTTTAATATACAAAAGCTATTTTTACATAGTTAATTTGTGTTTATTTGGTATGCTTTAGTTATTATTTCCAGTAAATTCCTGGACAGCTAAACGAATAGTATATTGACTGAGCCCATAATTGTAAATTCAAGATATTTCTAAAGCTCACCTTTAACTACTTAAAATGTTTCTAAAATTCTTCTCAAAACACGCGTTTAAGGGTTTCTACATAGTGGAACATTGAAAGGTATTACATACGTGAAGTTGTTTAATTTTTTTTTTTTTATCTCTTTCAACAAAATGTAGGCAAAAATCACCAGCAAGTTCTTTGCGAGTTAAAAAATTTTAGTTTTGAGCTTAAAGCTTAAAAAAAATTCTAACGATGCTACACTCCAAATTGCTTACTTCTAAGATTAAATAAAAGGTTAGAAACCTAGATCTAGCCTTCATCTTTTTGATAGGTTTATAACAAAAACATTGATATTGTGGGATTATTTTACACATGTAATCTCATTAATATTTTTTTATTAAATTTTTTTAACTTGTCAGAATTTTCACCTACATTTTGGTGAAAACATTATTAAAAAATATCAAAATATTTTATTAATAATCCGTGATTTCTAAACATCTGAAAAACTTATCATTGTTCACCCATTAATTATTTTGCTTGAATCCATATCAGTGGTTATGTGGATCAGATGTAAGGCTCATCTAGTATCGTTTTCCGCTGGTAGGAAGGTCAAGGCTACGAATCCCAGCCAGGTACATGGTAGCTTTACACAAATGGTGTTCCCATCTTATTCCATGCCAATGTGGATCAATTTCATGTATATTATACCTTCCACTCACTATAAATACGTAATTCAAAATAATTTTTCTTCAATATTTACAATTATTTACATACTATTTCACTAGTGTATTGTACGTTCTATTTATAATTTTACTATTTTAGTCTAAGACAAATCTATCTAGCGCACATATAAAATCTGTACACATTAAAAACAAAATTAATGCTATAAACTATACCCGATTTTGGTTGGATGAACAGTAGAGAAAATTCAAACATATATATTTGAGGCCAACATTGCCAACATTTTACTATATTATTTGTGTTATCTTATAGGTATTGATAATAGCTATCAAAAGTGACAGCTGCAGATGACATGCCTTGATGTATGAATATATTAAAATTGTTTTAGTAACGTTAGTAACTAACTTCTTCCTACTAAATCATACTATAGGCTTAAATTATGTCTTAAAAGCGTGATTAAACATTTCAGCAAAATTATCTTTATAAATAATTAGAGTTTTGTTGGTGTATGAACATTTTTAAAACCATATTTGCGTGTTGAGGTGGATAGTTTTTACTGTATAAAATTTTCCGGCATAATTAAATATAAATTTGGTTCTTTCCTCGATTTTATTTTGATTTTTGGTCATAGTAAATTTGATATTTTCGGCACAAAATTTGGATACGTGGTGAATATAAAAGGAATATATAGTCAAAGGTTGTTTGTATGGATGGGCATTTAATAAATATTGTCTTTAATATCCATCAAAATGTAATTAAATTTAGTTTTTGAGCCAAATTATTTTTCTTAAATTCAGGTTTTAAAATATTTGTGGGATAAGAAACCGATCAAGTAAAAAATCCTAACTGTCGATAAATTTAATTTAACATTAAAAATGAATTAAAAAAACCCTTTTGAAATGACTTATTTATTTATTTTAAAACAATTATAGAACAGCAAAAACTACCTGCGGTATTGGACACGTGAACATAAGCAAAAATTTAGTACTGTAAGTAAATTATACTTTTGGTGTAAAAAATAATTTATATTTTTAGGCTATTGATTTATAACAATAACAACTTATCTATCACTTTTTCAATGTCATTTTATATTTAGTTAGCCTTTGGTCTGGGATGGCGCAGGAGATGAAGGAATAGGATTCGAATACCAGCCGGATGTAATTAAATTTTTTCTAAATGTTTTTCTCTATTCTTTCACGCACTTATGAGTACATTTCCTCTTAAATAAACTCTCCTAAACTCATTAGTGTAAATATTAATATATTACCTCAGATGGGTAGAAGAGTGTGGTGAAAGTTCGGGCTAGTCACAACCAACAATGATTAACTAACAAAGTGTAAGGTTATTAGCAAAAAAATCATACAAAAATTCAGATAAAAAATAAAATTAATCATCTTCATTACACACAACCGGGATTTGAACTTAATACTAACTTCCCTAGTCAGTTCTAAGTTTATGGTTATCAGCAGAGTCCTAATTTTGATGACATGTCATTTTTTTTTTGTTCCTCTCATACAAAATACAAATACAAAAAATGTATTTTTTATATGTCATGTTTTGTCATTTTGGAATCTAAGGTCATATTTTCTTGGTTTGCTTCATTATTTATGCCACTTTTATGCATTTTTGAGACTCTTAAGGCCATTCACGTTGAATAAGTATATCTTTAAATTTTATAGTTATTTTATAAATGCATAAATACCTAAATATGTATATATTTCCAACATACAGTTGTCTAAATGAGAGGACAGTGACCTTTATATTCTCTTTGTATGGTTGTAAAATATAGGCTACATTCCTGATGAGGTGTTGCAACTAAGCTGGAGAGGGCTGCAT
>CABFOV010008263.1:0-24328 GCA_902141375.1 Timema poppense
TGGACCTCACCCTTTTGGGCTAGTTAAATCTAGGGTGTCGGGAGGGCAGCAATTTCTAGGAGGATCCAGACCATCCTTATACACAAATTAAGTTTATTTTGAAATATCGTAACTGTTTTTCAATTTATAATAATATTGAATATAGAAAATTAAAATTTAAAGATACTGCTACTTATTAAGTTTGTCTCCTGCTTAAACTGTAATCAATAGTACCAAGTACATGATAATGAATATATAGTTATTTGATCAAGAATATATTTCCTTTCAACATTAAGGCGTAAGATAATATGTTTGTCAATCATATGAATCTACTATTATATTATTTTACTTTTATTAACAGTAATAATTTTCTCGTGTTCCTTCTTCTATAATACACATTCAAACAGTATGTTAAGATATGGAATTTATTTTTTTCATAAAAAACCTTTAAATGACTTTCTGTCCAAAGTGCATGTTTAAAGGTGATAGCTATAAAAGCTTTTTGTTTGATATGGAATGTACACAGTCCATCAGACATTTTATAAAACAAAAGGTACTTTATTTAACCTGAAATGTAGCACAAGTGATAGTTTAGGAATTTTTAAAATATCTTTCTTTTGAAATACGTGTATTAACTTTTCTATAATAATTGTTGGACTTGATGAGGACAAGTGATGATAGAGATTACAATAAACTTTGCAGCCTTCCATATTTGATTTAGAAACTATTTACAAATTAAAATAATATTATTACCATTAATAAATACGAACTTAGATAATTGTATATCAATTAACTCTAGAGGAATACTAAGTTATTACATGTTTTTTAAGGTGTGTGGAGTAACAGTGGTGCACGTGACTGTGGCTCAAGGTCTACTAAGAGGTGTTGCTGTTACTTCCAGGGCTTCTGGCGGGACTTACTACAGATTTCAAGGGATAGCGTACGCCAAACCTCCCGTAGGAGAACTTAGGTTCAAGGTTGTCCCAGTATCAACATTTTCTACTACGAAATAAATTATATTAACTTTGCAATAATTTTGACAAAATAAATGCATGGCAACATATTGTTATTTATGTCACAATCATAATAATCTACTTTTTTTTTCACTAATTTTCACGTAAGTAACACAGACATAAACACGAGTAAGGATGGGTTTGTATTGATGCATAGATAATAGCGAATAGTAATGTACATAGCAGTTAATGTATAAGCAGTGCACGACAATAATAGAAGCAAAACCAAATACAAATAAAATTTGATTTAACGGTACAGGCACCACTTAAATCTGGTCAATTATATACTTAAAAAGACACATTTTAATGAATGTTGTTTTTAGAAAGAATCATTGAGTGAAGTAATTGTAAATGCCTTATATAGTTGAGCAAAGAGGTTAGGCCAGTTCTTTAAATAAAAAAAACTAAAGTAAGACTTAAGACTTAAGTAAGACATTATGTTTAATTAAAAATCGTATATTTTTATTAATAATTGTGCTTTTGATGTTCAGAGCGCTTTTAAATTTATAATTAAATTTAGATTTAATCTCTAAAATATATACTACTCTCACATTATTGTCAGGAAGTTCTTGAAACTATTATTAAAGTTCTAAAACTCCACGAAACTAGTACATTGCGTTGTACCATACTATAATGCATTAAACCTTAATATTGTTTTGTTTTTTCTAGGCACCACAAGACCCCGATTCTTGGAATGGTACGAAGGACGCTCTATCAGAGGGTGCCTCCTGTCCTCAATCAGGCAAAAGTCAAGAAGATTGCTTATATCTAAATGTGTATTCTCCTCAGGTAAGTATTGCTTCATGTAATTCAATTCCTCAATATATGTCAGGTGTGGGATTTTATTATGTTCTGCCTGGTGTATAACATTATGTTTGAATGCTATGTGAAGACGATTAGAACATCACCGATATCACACAGCACGAATGGTTCATGATCTTGTTATGTGTGCTTGGGTGAATCAACTTAACAGCACAACAATGCCATTGTAGCATATATTACATTATAATGGTATGTTGTTAGTTGGCCTATAATAATGCAAGTATGTAAATAGGAAAATGAAATCTATAATCAATATCAGTTTGTACAATATGGCATCAGAAGTGTATTTTGATTTGAAAAACGAGTTCCATTGCTACATTGTTTCTTAAATTCCATGTATTGCTAAAATATCCCAGTGTTGAATTACTGTTTGACATTGGAAAGAAAAATATTTTGTTGGTTCATATTTATAAAAACGTCGAGTTAAATTTTTATGACAAGCTGGTGTACTATATATTTTCAATACGTTCTGGACAGCTATATGAACATTATTTTACTGTGGCATATAATATTATAGCTTTGGGCTACAAGAATTGAAGAGAAACTTGTTTTTTACCCCATTGCACCACTCCCAGCGCAGATGCAGAACACCAACGCGAGAAAATATCTATCACAGCTCCACGCACCTGTGGCCTGAATTAGACGGACCACCAGTATTGTTATGAAGTAGTGACAAAGAACTTGAGATGCAAAGAGCTCTAGCGGCAAAGACACTTTACTCGTTTATGTTCTAGGATAATCTCGAAGCTCTAAGAAACTGTTTTGGAGCTATGGTGCCATGCGTATATTGTTCCCGAGTGTTCCATATGTTGTCCCCCACCCTTTATCACATCTTCCATTTTCTCTGGGTTTTGTTGTATATATAGTGGCGGCAGGACATCTTGTCTTCACTCTTGGACTTGATTATATTTGGGAAAGGAGAAGCTTCGGCTTCAGATTGTTAAAATTTAAGGTCTAAGATCTCTTTGGCAATTTTAGTATATTTTCTCTTTATTTAAAATTTTCGTTACATATTTCAAAATTTTCTTTCGACCATTTCTTAAATGCTTTAAATAAAAATAAGATCTGTTTTTTATTTTCTACGTGGTTAATTTTGTAACTTAGTCGTGTCAATAATATCGACTGTTGAGATAATGTCGATTTAATTACTAGCTCTGGGAGGGATCGATCATTGAACTTAGGATATTATCGATATGTTTAACTTTGTGAAATAATCTCAATACTGAATTCTATTAGTTACATATTTTATATTTTGACCTTTTGTAAATATTTGGGACTTATTAACTGAGCTTTAATTTACATGATGCGTAGAATGATCTTATTTTACTATGAAATTGTTAAGCTTCATGGTTAGTTAATTGTCTTTTGAGAAGTTATATGGAATATTTTGTTATTATAATGAAATTGTTTAGCGTTAACCACATAATGGAATAGGGGGTAATTGTTCTGAGATTATTAAGATTTTTTGGATCAATTCTTATGTTTTATAAGAAATGTATTTTGCTAGTTAACTAATGAGGATAACATGACTATGACTGTTATTCCGTAATGAAACTTTACTAATGGAAGTCTTGACGATATGATCATGTTGTTTTTGAGCTAAAGCCACATTTTATTATTTTGTTGCTCTTTAATGCTGGCGCTCAAAATAATGAATTGATGTTTCTTTTAAAACTTTGCTATATTTTAAAGAAATTATTAAAGCAGAGTTTTTAATCGAATAATGTGAGGTTATTGATGGATTCAATAATTTGACAACTAAACGCCAGTAGCTCCATAGCTTCTTTGGTGTTGACCGACAGCTCACAGCAGACTTTGGTCAGTCAACATTCGGGCATATACCTAAATTTTGACTGTCAGAAGTGACAGCTGCTAAACACATCTTGTTGCAGATCATATGGCTCGGCGTAGGGATACAAAATTTGGTCTGGTAACTTTTCAAAGCCGTCAGCTGTGTACTGTCAGTCAGCACCAAAGAAGCCATGAGACTACTGTACTAAGGCATACATTGATCTGGTGTTAGTGTATCAAAGTAGATATTGTTCCTAGTGTATGAGTAAAAATATGTGAATACCATTCTCTGTCATCCACAAAAATAATTATTCTATGAGAGTAAAAACTTCCAAATATTAAACGTGTAAACACGCTTTTAAACTTCCAGTGTCTGAGTCAGAATTATATTTCAATATAAAATTAGACGACTATTGATTTAAATTTAATTTAAATAAACACTAATTATTAACATGAATTCTATAAAAGTTCTGAAAATTTTAAACAATCGTATATTAAACCTATTATAATACACCCACTAGAATTTAAAATTCCTAATATTATTTGTTAAAAATATGCATACACCTGTCAAACGTTTTAATTAGAATTATATTAATGTATTATTTGAATATATTTCAGCTCCCAGAAAGTACTGAGAGTTCGCTGAAACCAGTCATGGTATGGATACATGGAGGTGGCTTTATCAAAGGCTCCGGAACAACAAAAGGGTTTGGACCAGACTATCTAGTCGATGAAGGCATTGTTGTTGTTACTATCAATTATCGACTGGGAGTGATCGGTATGTGAAATAACAACAAATAAGTATATAAACAATTGCAAAGTTTCTAATATTATTATTGAACACTGAAACTGATACTATCTACCAGAATATAATGCAGCTCGTATAAGTATAACCCTGATGGTTTTATGAAAAGTATCCCTATTTATTAATATAGTTTTAAATATACTTTGTATGAATATAAAACCAAATAAGAAAGTATTGTGAAATATACTGCTTATCAGGTTCAAACTACAAACTGTAACCATAATTTGTATTGTGTAACATAGGGCCTATATGGTATTTACCTGTGAATGTTTTTGCTATTAAAGTGTCAATTTGTCAGGTTTTCTCAGTTTGGAAGGAACAGATGTCGCTTCTAACGTCGGCCTGAAGGATCAGGCAGCGGCATTACGCTGGGTCAAACAGAACATCGCTAAATTTGGAGGGGACCCTGATAATGTGACGATCTTTGGACAAAGCGCAGGGGGAGCCAGCGTCAATTATCAAATATTGTCACCCCTATCTGCAGGTACAAGGACGTACTTACACGCGTAAGGAATGACATTAATCAAACTAGAAAGGTGTATTATGTCTAGTTTTAAATCGTTAACAATTTATTTTTTAAATCTTTTAAATTCTTTTTAACCAACTGCCTAGTGTTTTTCATTCATTTAAGAAAAATAATTTATTATTCGTGCGGGATGAAATTTAAAAGGACTTAAAATATTTCATTACTTAATGTTTACATTTTAATTTTAATTTTTACTGAAAATAAATACGTTTTTCATGTGTTTGATAATAAACTCAATTGAAAATAAAATAAATGTATGTAGATACATGATCAGAATCACAAAAAATGTGCATAGTTGCATATATAAAAAGTCTTTGTACAATATATACATTCGTGGTGTCACAGGTGTTCCTTGACTGATTAGCCTATGTCCTAGTACCTATGCTTACAAGCTTCACCATAGTGGTAACAAGCAAGCAGATGTGGCTGATAAAGGGAGGCTTTGGGGCGCCGTCTTCTCTCAAGATAAAGCAAAAGAATAAACAAAACATATTTTGAAATTCATACTAATTTTCTCATATTTTTTCATTACATAGTGAAAAACATAAATCAACTTAAAAATTGTTATATCTTCTTCCCATTTTATTGGGGAAATTAGCAAAACCATAATAGCGTCAAATCGTGATATAAAGCGCGTCTATGTTAACATACTCTCTTGGTCAGGCTGACCCAGCAACGCCCCTGAACGCTGCGTACGTCACAGGGTGGTTGCCATGGCAACCTGACGTCACCTTCTTACACTAAGCCAAGTTTCTCGGGCTGAGCACATGTGTGGTCTGCTGTCGCCTTATTAGTCGTCGAGTTGTATTATGTGTGTGAAACTACTGGTTCTCGCTCGTGTTTTAAATTACATTAGTGAATAATGAAAGTTTACGATATTAAAAAAATGAAACTGAATTTTGGTTCTTTATCGTTAGGAGATAAGTTTTAAATTAAAAACAATGCAAGGCCAGTGCCAGATTTGAGTTTATTTCAAATGATAAACTTACTGATACACTCATTATTAAGTCCAGTGCCAGATTTGAATTTATTTCAAATGATAAACTTACTGATACACTAATTATTAAAGTATAATATGTTTATAGTGTTCAAGAGAGGGTTAAGAACCGATTTATATGTTTTTTGTTTTCTGTTATGGATGGGGATTTCACGACGGTCAAACTTCGATCTCTACTTTTATACATAGCTTCTATTTACTTTATTAACGTTATCCTTTTTATACATTTTATAGTGTAGTTTGTCAGCTAAATATAGGATGGTATAAGGGTGATATATCATAGACGGTAAGCTGTTGTCTACCTAATTCGACAATTTTTAAGAGAGCGCCCTCCCTTAAGGTTTACTCACGAGCCACCACTGCAAGCAGGGTAAATGCTATCAATTTCAGAGGAAGTGAAGGATGCTGGCTGAGTCAAGTTGTTTTTTGCAGTTTATTCTTGCATTAGGGCTAAATCAAAAGGGTGTGTGTGTTTGTGGGGAGGTGAGTTTGAAGGAGAGTTTAAGAAAATAGCAATTCACTTAACGATTGTCACCATTTTATTTTTATGAAAATATAAATTTTAAGGAATGCAGTAAATGCCGGTATTTCAGTTACTTCATATATACATTAATTTTTTTCGTAGGTCTCTTTACTAGAGCCATTTCAGAGAGTGGCTCTGTGTTCAACCCATGGTCGTACATGTCAGATCCTCGCGAGCGAGCTTTCCGGATGGGACAAGCTCTGGGGTACACTGGAGACGATGACCAAGCTCTGGTAGATTTTCTTAGGACACTTACTGCTGACGAACTCATAGCAGCACAGGGGAAAGCTCTCTCACAGGAAGTGAGTAAAATCTCTTGTTTTACCATGACAAAGATTTAATAATTTCAATTATACCTTAGTTAGGTGTACAATACACCTAGTAATAATAATAATTCCATTTAATGTATTATAATACTAACAATCACAGGACCTCTAATAATGGGTAAACACTGAAAAATATGTAATAATACAACAGGTAAGAATAATTACCGTGTATAAGAAAACAATTTAATACTATACAATAATTTATATTAATAAATAGATATCAATAAGTAGTTAAAATCAATACACTTTAAAATTATTTATGTGATACCCAATAAAAAATATTAGTGTGTGTTTAAATATATTAAAGGAGGGGTCGGCAAACTTTAGAGCCATTTATGAGATACCTTGGGGGAAAAAGAAGCTATTTCAAGATCGACCACACTTTTATATGAAAAAAAAGCAATCATAACAAGAAGGAAAGAAACTTAGTTTAAATAAATGGAAATATGACATGTTTTTTAACAAAGAATGTTTTACGGTATAAATTTCACCCAACAAATAATAATATATATATATAATTATTGTGATTAGTGGGATTTATTTTAATCTGATGGTTTTTTTAGATTGGGGGAATAATTTGTGACTGCCAATCTTAAACAAATTTCCGGGTTAGAATCAGTGAGTCCTGTTCGATAATTATATATTATTGATAAAATTCATTTCGAAAACGCTGATTCACTTAAGTATGTTGAAACAAATAGGCATGATGTTTTCATCGCAATGTATCGTGGTCGGTTGTACTGACTTTCAATCACACTGAGCCAGAAACCCAATCGATCTTTTGAACGCTTGGAGTTTATTTCAACGTGATTTTGTCAAGAAATTGTTTCCTTTTCTAGTTTTGCTTTGGCTTACACAAACTATTCTCTGATTATCTATTAAATAAGTTCAACATCAGTATTTGTAAAAAGATACATAATAAATGTTACAATTGGCTCAATTTTCTGAAAATATGAAAAATAATAACTATCGAAATGCTCAAACAAACCTTTAAAAATTGCAACACGATATTCTTGGGTATATGAGGATGAATCTATATCAATATATAGTGACAGGCTAGGAAAATGTTTAAAATCACCTGCAATAATATTCGAGCTCCATAATTTCAACTATTGACAAAAACTTTGATAAATACATTTTGTCAGTAATATTTAAATATTTAGGAACCGACAGTTATTTTGTTTCCTTTTCCTGTGGGGAGTCAACAAGATGACGAAACAGAGTCACAGGCCTAACCAACAGAAGCAGGAAACAAAGAAGCTTCGAGTACCCTTTTCACAGTTTATATATACCATGTTCCCATTGGTACAAATTCAAACAAGTTGAATAAGGAAGGGTAGGGATGTAATGGCCGGTAGTTTATGTCCTACTGAGGTGTTAAGTAGGGTCGTCTCAGGTTCGATTTGTAGACGCTCATGACACTCATGTGGTGATAATAGGGGGAGGACTTTGTTTACAAGTGTACTAGAAGTCAAGTTAATATTCAAATCATAATTTAGTTATTCAGGTGTGATTTGTAAAATATATGATTGTTAATTTTGGAAATCAACGGTGCAAGGTATTATTTACACTGAATCATCACTATTTTAACGGCTGAAAATAATAGATAAAAATGATCATAACTTTTTACAGCAATCATCATGTGCATTATTGTTTTATCTTTTGCCTCACAATTCTAAATTCAGTTCATTTAAATTAGTTGTTATATCTGTAGGAAACGGTAGGTCTTTATGTTATCGTCAAGTGAAACAGACGTGTTTTGAACTGTCGTTATAAAATGTATATTATCAGCATGTTTGAGTGTTAAATGATGTAACAAACAATACGTATTTATTTAAATAAATTGCAACGACTGAACAAGTATTTTTTTAAAAAGTAACATCCTATCAATGCAGTTCCGTATAATATAGCTAAAAGACGAACAACGAGAGCCTAACGTAAGATAAGAAACGAGAACGGCGAACGGCTAGTAACAAAAGGAGCCCAACCCGTGGTTCGTTATAAGCCTAACCTGAGACCTGGAGTAAACAAACATTCCCATATCACTACGCGAAAGTGTGAAAATGGCAACATAATCATATTTGAACTCTAATGGCAACACTATAATGTATCATACACTTACGGTCAGTAATCGTTCGTGTAAGCATGTGATTGTCTTGTTAGCAATATATTATTCTAATTAAAATATACAAGCACGATTTAAACCATATATTAAAGTTATTTATTTAATCCCACGAGCCTCTTTAATAATAACTGTAACAGGCTATGGGCCCAGGTAGCATGGATTGAATAGATAAAAATTGATTCAGAAAATTATTTTGTGTAACACGGCGCTGTGATCGTCTGTTGGCAGATAGTGTGGTAGTGTTTTTATATTTTTAAAAGATTGCAACAAGTATGGATATAGTGTATTTAAACACGGGTGCGAAGCTAGAGGGAAGCTCAAATTGGAATGTCTGGAAATTCCAAATTAAAGTTATACTACAAGCAATGGGGTTATATGGCGTGGTCGACGGGAGTGAACAAAAACCGGTGGAAACAGCTACAAATTACGTCGACTGGATCTCAAAGGATGGGAAGGCTCAAGGAATTATTGTGACACATCTGAACGAAAAAGTTATAGTGCATGTAATCAACACATCAGCCGCGAAGCTGTGGACAAAATTAATGGCGATATATGAGAGAAAGTCTGAAATCAGTTTGCACCTAGAACCACAGATATTCTTCTCACTGAAGTGGGAAGAAGAAGAAGACATTTTAACCATTTTTTACAAGCTCAAAAAAATCGGAGGAAAAACAGCTCAGCTGGGAGGAAATATTTCTTACAACATGTTAATCACGAAGATATTAATGTCGTTACCAAGTAAGTTCAAACATTTTGTCGCGGCCTGAGCGTCTGTGCCAACGGAAAAACAGAGCATTGATTAGTTGAAAGCACGCATACTCGTTGAGGAGGGGCAGCAACATGAGATTGACGTACCGACAACTGCAGGGACTTCAGTGGCACTGGCTACCAAAGTGCGATAAAATGTTTCACGTGTGGTAAAAAGGGTCACTTCAAGCGAAACTGTAAATCATCAAAGGGGCCGTGCCATTTTTGTAAAAAGATTGGTCATCATATTAATGAATGTAAAGTTCGACTAAACAAATTACGGCATAAGGGAAACAATAGTTCAAAGTCAATTAATGATACTAGAGGGAACGCATTCATGGCCAACTTCGATAATAACCAAAATTGGTTAGTTGATACCGGGGCAAGTGAACATATGTGCCACGTAAAAGAACTATTTGCAACATACGCTGAACTATTCATTTTTAAAAAGATCGTAATAGGTGACATAACAAGCTGTATATTATTCATTTCAGTTCAAATCAACATGCCGCTATAGGTTATGGGAAGGACAGTCTAATAGAGTGGCATGAACGTCTAGGTCATCAGAATGTAGAATATGTGAAGACAATATTGAGCAGAAATAATATAACATATGAAGCAGATGTAAAAAGTTGTGATAGTTGTCTAAAAGGAAAAATGCATAAATCACCATTCAAGTGAACTGAAACGTCAATAAATCTAACTTGTAAACTAGCACACATGGATGTGTGCGGACCATTGTAAGTGCCATCGCTTGGTGGTTCAAAGTATATTCTGTTAATAAAGGATTATTATTCTGGCTACAGACATGTGTATTTCCTTCCAAATAGAAGTGAAATGACAAACAATGGGAAACAGTTTTTAAACGTAGCCGAGCAAGACACGGGAAACCGAGGGAAAATAGTACGAACTTATAATGGAACTGAATTTCTAAACAGTGAACTGAGAGAGGTTTTTTTTTTATGAGAAAGGCGTTAGACACCAGGAATCTGTGGCGTATACTCCTGAGAAAAATGGGAAGGTTGGAGAGGAATAATCTTACCATTGTGGAAGCCTCATGGTCCATGTTAATGGATAAAAATTTAAATAAAAATCTATGGGCTGAAGCGGTCAACACAGACATATTTGTGTTAAACAGAATATTAAGAAGCAATGTGCCTGACAAAACTCCATATGAACTCTGGTTTCACGAAATGTATGATGTAAACAAGTTAAAGATAGTCGGCTCTCAAGTGAATGTACATGTCCCCAAACAGAAACGCCGGAAATGGGACCCGAAGAGTGTGAATGGACTGTTCGTTGGCTACGGAGAGAATACAAAAGAGTACCGGATCTACTTTCCCAACATAAACACAGTGGAAGTAAGAAGAGATGTAGCGTTTGAAAAAGACAATGAACCACGTCAAACCAATTATTAAGTTCGGTAGATGATTGAGAAACTGGAGTCTAAATCATACAACAGTGATGAAAATGGTGATCCATAAACGCAAGAAGCAAACCAGCTATAAAAATCACAATAAAACTCTGATGGGGCAAGAGAGTCTGGGAAGCGATTTACAAAGAAACCTGTAAGGCACAAAGAGTATGAAATGAGTTTTATAAACAAGCTTCAAGAGCCAAACTCATATGAAGAGGCAATAAACAGTGTATATTATGATGAGTGGATATATGCTATGGACAAATAATTAAGTGTACTACTCGAAAACAACTCGTGGACAGATGTGCCAACTCCAGAAAACAATCGGGTAATAGATAGTAGGTGGGTCTACAGAGTGAAATATGACAGTGTGGGAAACCAATCTCAAATTAAAACATGGTTGTTTGCCTTCGGTCACGAAAATTACAACATTTAATATTGTATTGGCTTTTGCAAGTAAGTTAAGTTTACCAGTCCATCAAATGGACGTTCACAGTGCCTTTTTGGTATGACAATATCAAGTAAGAACTGTACATGAGATTACCTGTGGGCTTAAACCACAATTAGGTGTGTAAACTCAATAAGTGGCCTAAATAAATCACCAAAATACTTAAATTTGAATTTTGATCACATAATAACTAAAAAGGGATCTGTTCACTCTCAAAACGAATTTTGTTTGTCTACTAAATGTTGGACCGAGAGCAAATTGTATTTATTGTTGATTTTAGATGATATTTTGTTGTTAGACACAAGTAGAAAAGAAATTGATGATTTAAAAGGTTATTTGAGTTAAATTTTTTGTATGAAGGATTTAGGTTTGGCAACCAACTACTTAGTTACATGTATTAACCAAGATCTAGAAAGAGATGTGACTGAACTTAGCTAAACAAACTACTAAGAGAAAGTATTAATACGATTTGGTATAGTAGAGTCTAAGCCTATGTCCACACCTATGGAAAATAAGTTTAAATTGGTTACGTCTGAAACACGTAATCTATTATTAGAGTCAAAATGCAGACAAATAATAGGGTGTCTTATGTTTGTGGTCGCAGGATCGTATTTAAGTCGATATCAAAATTATGCCACTGCAGTCTTGTACAAAGCTATTAAAAGAGTGTTAAGGTATGTTAAAAGTATATAACATTTGAAATTTATCTTTAATAGCTACTCAAGCAGTTAAGTTTTGTGTGGGTTTGTGGACTATGACTGGGGAACTGATACAAATGATAGAAAGTCCACATCAGGTATTGTTTTTTAAAATGTTTGGGTGTATTGTTTCTTGGTCGTCAAAGAAAAAACAAACTGTAATTATATAATCTACTGAAGCAGAGTGTATTGCATTAAGTTCAAGTGTGGTTGAAGTCTGTTGGCTGAAAAAGCTAATTGATTATTTTAAGTTGTTTAGTGTTAAACTAGTTGCTATTTTTGTCGACAACCAAGCAGCAATTAACCTAGGAAACAATCCTGAAAACAACAAGCGAATTAAACATGTAGACATAAAGTTCAATTTTACTAAGCAAAAGATAAAAGGTGTAATAACTTTATAATATATAAATTTCTGAAGACCAAATGGCTGATATGTTTACCAAACCATTGGCAAAGAGTAAGTTTGTTACTTTTAGAAACATGTTGTGTGTTAAGAGATTAAGGGGGCGCCGCCATTCAATGTCAGGTAGTAGCTTGTTGAGGGGGCGTGTGAAAATGGTAGCATAATCATATTTGAACTCTTGTGGCAGTGATGTATTTTATCAAATATTTCCGGTAAGTAACCGTTCATGTAAGCACGCGGTCGTCTTGTTAGAAATATATTACTCTAATTAAAATATACAAGCACTATTTAAACCAGCTACTATAGTTATTTATTTAATCCCACGAACCTCTCTAATGAGAACTGTAACCGAAGGACCTACATGATTGGTGGAACACCAGTGAAATACTTTAAACAGGCGCGACAATGTATAGTCAACACCATAGCAAAGTATGTCCCTACGATTTTTTGTATTCTTTAATACTTTTAAATTTCCTTTCTTATGTTTAACAAAACTCTGGAAAGACTCAGAAAATGCCATAAATAGACGGGAAGCACTCAACACCCACAACCGTCACTTAACGCTGCCGGAATGAAATGTCAGCTGGCCGTTGGTGAGTTGACGTTAACATGTGATAAGGACTGTACCATGGGGTCCTTCAACGTTGAGTCAGGCTTTTTTTGGTATTCGAATAGTGCTTGCAAAGCTTCAAGTATAATCTCTAAGACAAATGAAGGGATAATTTTAGTTACAATAATTTTACAACGTTATTTTAAAACAAGTTTAATACAAAACATAGAAGGGACTATTTAGTGAAAGGATATCATTGAAGTCCGTTCAGTAGCAAATCAAAGCATAGACTTCCACGTGACTTTGTTTACATCAGTAAATCGCTAGTCATTGTTTCAACTCGTTGCGTAATGTTGTAACCTTACTATAATTTTGGACTGAGGAAGTTATTCGTAATTGAAAGAGCTACACATGATGGTAATATATATATAATATGCCATTAGAATATGACTCAGACTAGCACCACCATTACATTGTTGGGAGTCCAGGAAACGGAAATTAAAAAGAGAGTAAAGAATTAAAAAACTCACAACCTTCTGGCTGACTATATAACACTCTCCCACACATAATTAACTTATCATTGATTGCCGTCGCTGGCATATAGAGTACAAGAGTAACAATAAGTCCTTGGTACCATTAATAGTATTTATTTCAATCAAGTACAGTGAGCGAGAAAAGAACACAATCAAAGCTCTGAATAATGTGAAACATAGACAAATTCCGGGCATTGGGGTTTGATGTCCTGACGTCCAGAGCGAATTGTTACTGGGGTGGTCATGGGCAATGAGTTTAACGAGGTTTCTCGGGGGGCAGACACTCTCGGAGACGCTGTGGCAGGTCTCACAGGGGTGTGAGTCGGAGCCATCAAGCTGGGAACCTGACGAAGGGACTCTGGAGTGGAATCCGTGGAGGGCTCCGAAGCTGTGGATGCTGGCAGGTAGCGGTCAGCAACTGGAGGTGGCTGAATTAGAGGGCCCGGTGTAGATCCATCAGATGTAGGAGTAGGCATAGGTGCTGGCATGGCCTGCTTGACTATCTCCAATGACAACTCAACTGGAACAGCCTTGGGGTCCCGAAGGCATAAATGGGATGTTTAAATTTGTTTGGAACGTCCACGAACAATCACTAGATATGAGATAGTTGAGACTCTATGCTGAATTTCACCTGGAACCACCTTGAGTTTGCGATGAGTTACAGAGCGCACCCACACTAGGTCACCTGGGGAGAAATGTGTGACCTTGGAATATTATGAAGCAGTGAATTTTGCCTGTGCCTCCTTTAATCTTTGCTTGAGAGTCATGGACGGGTGGAGAAGTGAAAGATTAACGCGGGGTTTTGGCCCAAAAATACTTCAACTTGTGTCACCTTAGTTACGGTGTAAGACGTGTTGCGATATGCTAAAATAAAGGCGTCTACTTTATGCTGAAGGGGTCTTGATTTAGTAGAAACATCAAACAACTGTTTCATGGTCTTAACGGCAATCTCCACCAAACTGTTAGATTGGTGGTGATAAACAGGAGAAGGGGAATGTACAATTCCATGGTTAGACAGAAAACTAGCGAATGCAGCTGATGAGAACGGTGGACCGTTGTCAGAAACAACCTCCTTGGGCAGCCCCCAGGCTGCAAACATTGAGCGCAGAGTTTGATAAGTTTGCTCTGCCGATGTGCTTACGTGCATGATGTGGACCTATTATTTAGAATGACCATCTACAGTAATGGGTAGATTATTACCTTCAAATTCAGCAAAATCAATATAAATCCTTTGCCACCTTCTAGTAGACCAGGACCAAGTAATCAGAGGCTCGCGAGAAGCAGTTGACTGGAGTGGTTGGCAAACACCACACCTGTTTACCCTAGCTTCCAATTTGTCATCGAGACCTGGCCACCACACAAAACCACGTGCTAGGTTCTTCATGTGACTAGAACCAGGATGAAGCTCATGAAGGAGCTCCACGGCTTAGGGATGAAGCAATGTCGGGACGATGACCCTAGACAACCACAATAAACAATCAGATTCTGCCGACAATTCCAGAGTTCGCCGATGAAATGGTGAAGACCTTCATCGGGCACCACATCAAGCCAACCAATGAGGACACATGTGAGCACTTGACTCAATATGGGATCCTTCCTGGTCTCGGTGGTCACCTGGATCACAATGAGAGGTCCCAGGGACACCAAGGAGATCTTGTAGATGTCGGACTCCACCTCAGTATGATCGGGTAGAGGGTTTCAATGAAGAAAATCAGCATGAGGGATCAGTTAAGATTTTATAGATGTGATCATATACTGGAAGGCTGACAACAGGATGGCCCAACGTTGTAGGCGAAGAGCATTGAGAGATCGCATTTTATATTTAGACCCAAAAATAGATACCAACTCTGCATTGTCAGTGCATTGCTCAAAAGGTCGGCCAAACAGGTATTTGCTAAATTTCTTAAGTCCAAAAATAATCGTTGCAGCCTCACGCTCGTGCTGGGGCTAGTTTTTCTCAGCATTGGAGAAGGTCTTAGATGTCAAAGCGATAGGGCGTTCCACCCCATTGGGGAAGATGTGGGATATGACAGCACCCGCACCATACTGAGAGGCATGACTGGTCATTCTAAGTGACAAGCCAGTAGAGTAAGGAATAAGCACCTGATTGCCACTCAATTCCCAAAGACACTGATAAGCCCTTTGTTGCTCAGATCCCCACTTACAATTCACATCCTGCTTGAGTAAGGCATACAATGGACGAAACATAGTGGACATTTTGGGGATGAACTTTGCGTAAGAGGTTACAAACCCAATGAACGAGTGAAGTTCATATTTTGATGAAGTCTCTTTGGCTTGAAGGAGAGACTGGACGTGGTCCTGATCTGGATGCAGCCCTTGGGCATCCAAAATGTGACCCAAAAATATAATCCTTGTCTTTAGGAAATGACAGTTTTCCTGTTTGACAGTTTCCACAAACCTTTGTAGAATATCTTCTACTTTACTTAAGAACTCCTCAGCTGTGTTACCTGGCACTAATATGTCATCTAAATAATTAAAACAATCAATACCTTCAATACCTGACTAACGACACTTTTAAAGATGGCTGGAGCCGAAGACAAACAATATAGAAGGTGAAGGCACTTGTATAGGCCATACGGAGTGCTCAAATTCAAAATCTCCTGAGAAGCTGGTCCCAACTTTAGCTGTTGGTAAGCCTGGGTGAGATCGATTACACTGAAAACAAAACCTTGAACAGTAGACAAGTCATCAATAACCGGTAGAGGATAGTGCTCAAGATTTAACTGAGGGTTTACTGTCACGCTGAAATCTCCACACACCCGTGCAGATTTGTTAGTCCGGAGAACAATTACAAGAGGTGTTCCCCAGGTGTGACTATTGGTTTTCTGAATAAAACCACTTGATTCAATTTCCTCAAGGGCCTTCTTGGCAGCATTTCTCAAAGGAATAGGAATGACACGAGGGCCATATAATACCGAAATGTCTCCCTCTTTCAGAACTACATTAACTTCCACACCCTTAATGTCATCTGGTACTTCTTTGAAGACTAAGGAATATTTATTCCTGAGCAGGCCCACAACATCACCTTGTACCTGCCGAACATAGTTGATGGGAAAGATAGCATTCCAATCCAGATGAATATGGCTGATCCAAGATATGCCCAATAGTGGGGAGAAGGAGCCCCAAACCACTACTAGGGGTAATGTAGCAGACTGCCCCTGATTAGAAATTCTAACAGGGGTTTCCCCCAACAGATCTAGTTCGTGCCCAGTGCAACCACGAAGTGAAGTGGTACTCACCAGAGGAGGTTGTTTGAAATGTGCAAGGTACACTGGCTCACCAATAAGACTAGCGCTGGCCGCTGTTTCAACTTCCATGGTGAGAGGTACACTATTGACTTCCAACTGGGCACTGCTGTGAGCTGGTGCCTGACTACTGTTGACCATGTACAAGTCACAAACTGTAGTAGCTTGGACAGACACTAAAGGTATGTCCTCCTGAATTTTACGGACACCTCCTTGGTGCTGAGAGGAATTTTTGACCCTGTGACAAACCTTAGCAATATGTCTTCTGAAATGACAGTTATGACATTGCACATTTTTAAAGGGACAATTAAACCTAGCATGGGGCCCACCACAACCTGCGCATAACGCTCTTTGAGACGGCTAATGATTGGATCCTGACGAGAGCTGAGGTTTTGGTCCTTGACTGAATTGGAACTTTTTCTTGAATTTCTTGTTCTTCTGTTGAAATGGGCGAACCACGTTGATGAGATTAGGGTTGTCACTGGCATTGGCCGGTGCAGTAGCTGGTCCAGGGATCTCGTAGCCAGTGGTGAGAGCAATCATGGAGCTGAAGTTACCCTCTTCATTCCTGATATTGTCACGAACCATGTCCGACGATATGTTGTGATAAAGCTATGACTTGAGGGCGTCATCTAGGAATGTTCAGAAGCTACAAGTGGCGGCAAGATGACGTAAAGATAGGCTGAAGGCAACGCAAGACTCTCCCGCACGCTTTTTGCGAGAGCCAAAGGCAGAACGATCGTACACTGATCTTGTGGGAGCGTAGTGAGTTTCGAGGAGAGTCCTTAGTTGGGCGAAAACCTTGGTTCCCGGCGCGACCGGTGAGCAGAGATCTGTTAAGATCTGGTAGGCGACTGAGCCAATGCATCTCAGGAACTAAGCAACTCTTACGTCAGCTGCAATTGTTTCAGTGGTGGAGAAATGTTCAAACCTGGCAAAATATTACTTGATGTCCTCAAGACGAGAGTCAAAAGTGGAAAACTTAGGCATGTCGAGACTTTTGGCGTACAAAAATTGCACACATGAGAGCTACACACACACGATAGTAGACACAAAATAAACTCAGGGTTCTTGAAATAAAAACAATAATCACTCGTCACCAGTTGTTGTAACCTTACTATAGTTTTGGACTGAGGAAGTTATTCGTAATTGAAAGAGCTACACATGATGGTAATAGATATAATATGCCATTAGAATATGACTCAGCCTAGCGCCCCCATTATATGGTTGAGAATTCAGGAAACGGAAATGAAAAAGAGAGCAAATAATAACAAAACTCACAGCCTTCTGGCTGACTACATAACACGTAACAATTCTAGATTATCATTGTGGTTAACTTATTACACTTATTATCTTTAATTTATTATTATAATCATCAAACAATGAAGCGGTAGCCTCAAAGAATGCATGTTTTATGATTGTATTCTCCATCTTTGAATGATTTTTTCTTGATTACTACTGGTTTGTTTACACAAAGTGACGCAATAGTAGCCTGCTAATTTTTATCTTTTTGTTTTGTAAATATCGTCTGCTGACCTTTCAGGTGGTTTTAAGCTCTTGTACATTTTTTTTACTCGTCTAAAGGAAACTCAGTGTTTATGTTTTGTATTTAAATATATTTCAAGATTTTCCCTTTTGTATAGTGATACACTGAAATGGCAAATGAGGCACACACTCTTTTAATTTACTCAAGTAAAAAAATAGTCAGAGTTGCCATTCTTCTTGAAAAAGTGATTTTTTGGAATTTTTTCGGTACACTGCAACTAGCTTTAATTTTAATAGTTATCATTCTATTAATTGTGACAAAAAAAATTATATGACAGCACGACCTATTATAAAAATAAAAATATAACATGGCGCAGCTTACTATGTGACTCGCCGGTATGATTAACGATAACTACTTGGTACTGGCCCCTGGCTGCTTCATTTGCGAGTGGCGTGGCATGTGACCAACAGTAGGGCAGGGGGTGCATAAGTCATGTTTAATGAAAGTAGAAAGCCTTGTGTCGCCGCACTGCGCTACTGCCATTAGTCATTTTTGTTATTATTTGCCGCCACTTATCGCTTTCCGGGTATTAGACATGCATTATATTATATTATTCTACCTCTACCCCTTTAAGACATTCACTATTGACTGACAAATGTGGTGCAATCGACCATTGGTCGATCCCTGTATTAAAGTATTTAATTACTCAATGAAAGGGGGGTTCCTTGAATAACTCCGAGTCCTATTTTATCATATGATAAACATCAACTTCAAAAATTTAAGAGTTTGTGCTAAGGGTATAATGACAAAAAATTCAGAGCTTCTAAGACTTATTGATAAAAAACAAATTTGGATTTTAAAGCTCCAACAAGGGACGTGAATTTACAAGAAAGGTTTCGATTACAATTTTTTTAGACACAATAATAATGTGATATTTACGTTTTAATATACATAGTATGTTATTATATAATTATGTAATTTATGTTTAAACTCATTCAAATAATGTTGAACGGCAATTCATCCACTTAGGGATTATATTAAGAAATTAAGACCATTTTCTAACCAAGATTTAAACAATATGTATATATACATGTAATGTATATATACCTATTATGTGTATGTATATATACATATTAAGTTCTTAGTTCTCTGAATGTGCATCAAATACCTCGGGCAGTTTACGAGAATAGCCCACGCCAGGGAGTGAACCTACTTCAGTGATACGAACAGCCAGGGACTGTACCTGCCTCGGTGAAGCGAATGAAAAAAGCATGAAAGTACATGTGGAACTGCTTTTAACAGGTGACCTGAACATAATCGCTGTATATTTTTCAGGAAAAGAACGGAGGGGAAGAGTATCCCTTTGTCGCCACAGCTGAGAGCTCTGTGTCCAGTGGGGACGTGGTGTTCCTACCAGACGAACCGGTCAAAATGATGCAGTCTGGACAGTTCAACAAGGTGCCCTATATCATTGGAGCTAATTCCGAAGAATACAGGGAATCTGCCACGTGTGAGTCATAAGAGAATATTTTGCTAGCGTCCCTTATACACTCCAGATTTAGTAGTAATGATCTTATCTGATATTTAAAATAGTTACTAGATCTACTTTCCCATTTTCTTAGTCAAATAATATTATCAGTATCTGTCACTTTTGATTTATATTGTCTATATAACATCACTAAAATAACTTTATTATTAAAAAAACTCGTGTACTAAATACAAATCAATATTCATGTTAAGAACTTATCAAAACGACCATATACCACCATATATAAAAGATTTAAATTCGAAAACTTCTAATCTATAATGTACTATTAGATACATATAAAATATATTAGAATACATTATATTATTTAATTTTTAAAATGACAAATTTATCAAATTCAACTAATTTGAATTATAACGTTACCGAAGTAATATATGTCTAAATCTATCCACTCTGTTACTTATGTAAACTTCAAATATGTCACCCCTCTACCAGAGCTATTACCATAAATATGTATTGTGTGTACTTTTTATCTACATGCAATCGACAATTTGGTTTTAATGTAAGATTAATCATAGTACAAATAAATGTGGCTATATTTATTAAAATATCGCAATACTTTCCCAGCTCTAAACAACACACCATCGAGTTGGACAAGTTTGAGTAAGAGTTTTGAAAGATATGTTCCTCTCGACCTTGGTCTAAAACGTGGTTCCGAAAAGTCCTTGCAGATCGCGGAAAAGATAAGACAGTTCTATTTTGGCGATCATAACATGTCTACAAGCACAGTTCCACAGTTCTGTGACGTAAGTAGCTCTAGATATTAAGTTTATGAACATGATAACATAGGGCGAGTTTTCGCGGTTGACATGGTATCGATGTTTACGACCAGAGCGTTTTCACAGTTGATCTGATATCGATGTTTACAAAATTTTTATGACCAAGACGAAACCAGAGCTTGGTTTGGTAACGTGTTCCTTGACCAGACTAAAGATTATGGTTACGACCAACGAGCCGAGAATTTGTGTACCAATTTCAAAACCGCATCACTTCTTATGTTAGATTTAAACGAGTATAACTTCATAGTCAATGGGTTTTAAGTTTTTGTAAATTAAAATGGAGAGCCATTACTTGCTAAAAATACATTAAGGTAAGTTATAGGTACTTAATAACCGTTTAGTTATGGCTAAAAAAAAAGTACTATATGATCTAGGCTTATTTAATATTACATACTACCTAATGTTTTCTTAAGGTCATTTTGGGAAATATATATTTAGCTTGACATGTGTAAATATTAGGACTAGTCAAAATATGCACCAATCTAACTAAGAATAAAATTAAAGAGATCATTTTCTGCCGATTTACAGTACATTTAGTAGGATTACATAGATTAATCTACCAGCTGTTAGAGCTACTCCACCTCAACCACCATTTTTGTTTAAGAAAAATATCTCAAAATCGTTTTTGAACTCCACCTTGGTCAGAACCACTTGGTCGAAACATTCGATACCAAGACGTAACCAAGTCAATCGCGTAAACTCGCCTATAATAACATCTCATTACAGCAAAAAGGTTTTATTAATTCTATTAAAGTTAAAATTTCGTTTGGATGGAAAATAATAATAATAATGGTAGAAAACAAAAAAAAATTAAATACTTCAAATAGAAATAGTTTAGTTTTTAACACTAACTTTAAAAAAAATTCTAATCAAGTGTGAGTTAAATTTAATTAAGTTAAATCAAGAATTGTTTTTCTAATTTATTTTTTGCCGTGCTTCATATTATCCAACTATCTTTTTCAACGAATGAAGCTCTAATTCATATTTTAATCTAGGATGTGTTAGTAAAGCCTTATAGACAGTAAACCATAACTAAGACAATAGCAAGGAGCAAATATAGCTTTGTCTAGTAAAATATCAATTTCATAAATTCGCTTGGTGAAGACTAATTTCCCTTGTTTAAGAAGAATTTACTTTTCGACATATAAAGCTATTCACTCAAAATAAAATGGATCGAAATGAGGACCACACTTATGGTGAAATTCAAATCACTTATTTAGCACCCCTGCCCTTTCTCTCTCTCTCTCTGTCTATATATATATATATTCAGATTCAGTAGGTGGTGCATAAACATATTTCTCATTTCTTTATATATAGTGTTTTTTTTTTAATTGTGTGAATAATATTAAAAATCTTTGAATATAGATGGAAACTGACATTATGTTTGTGAAAGGAATTTACAAAACTTCAACTGAGTTTGTGGCTCATTCAGATGTCCCACTATACAACTACCAGTTTTGTTATGACGGAAGACTAGGAGTTTCCCGTGTTCATGGGTCCAACAGCACAATCTATGGTGAGACAGGAGTATTAATATTTTTAATTGTATTGGATTGTATTTATTATAACCACTCCTTACTTTCAACAATGTTTTCTAAAACGTTATTTTTAATTGTGTTTTTACGATATCGTCACAATTCATATCTTACATGAACTATCTATCATATATTAAGTGTAATTTAAATTGATCAATGTAATATTATCGTTAGATACCTTAACTACCAGAGTTAAACAAGTGTCAATACAAAGGTAATATTAGAATATATTATACAAACCTTCAATAATTTAGTTGATAAGATGGTTTTCTCTTCTTAATTTGTTTTACCAGTTCACAAAGTTTAGTTTGAATAAAATATGGTGTCGAAGTGAGCTATTGGTGATAAAAAGTATTATATTAGGTAACGTTTTAATTATTTTTTTAAAGGTGGCAAGGTTAGTTTGCCTGTTCTACTATGATTCAGAGAATATAATATTACCATAGTAGAGCACGTCAAGGTAAGATTTAAAGCTTGAAAATAAACGAAGTATACCTCAGGAATAAAACTAACTTATTAATTTAACAAGTTTAATACACTTGGAGAAACCTCTCAAAATCTTAACTTATAGGACAAACTATAGTTTTAATGTGCTTTATCACATCTTAGTTTAATACAATCGGGCGATTTATTTCTTAGGTCCTAGTCATACTGACGAGCTGAGCTACATTTTCTATTACACGGCCGTTACTACCCCTTTCCCTGAGAACTCTACAGAGATGATCACTCTTCGCAGGATGGTGTCTATTTGGACCAACTTCGCCAAAACTGGGTGAGACAACAATACCCTCCTTGTATACTGAAAGATAGTGAGTTTACCTTGCTTGATTCCACTATGGTGGAATTTAAATTATATGGCCTTCATTGATCTCAATGATATAAGTGGATGGACATCTGTGGCTGAAATATTCCTTCTGTCGTCTGCACACCATCTTGTAAGAGGGAGAAAAATTTGGAGTTTTTCTTTCTCTTTTACACACATACAAAGTAACATGGCATTTTGACCTCGTTTGCTAATTTGTACGAACATATGAGATACGTTAATGCATGATTAAATAAATTAAATACATGTGTTAATAAAAGATTTAAAGAGCATAAATAAGTTTGACACTTGTGCTTATTTAAAATAAGTTGATGTAGGGTAATATAGTAATATTTCCTACAAACCTAGAACCTAAATTATAGGTTGAACGTAAAACTAGTAGCATATTAAATTATATCCCCATTTTATGAGCCACACTATGGTAAAATAAAGTAAATTTAGCATGCTACTTTTCAGGGTAGACAAAGTTTTACTTTGACCTATTACAAACAATATAGGATTTCTAACTTTCTTGTTTTCATTATATTGCAGCGTATAAAATAGAGCCATAATATAATAAATATATGTAAGACTTATACCTTTAAGGGTAAACATTGTGATCAAATGTAGATTTGGGTTAACTGTGTTAATGCTCAACCACAAGATTATATGCATTATAGCTTATTATTATTTTTTTCGTGTATTAGTAAAATGAGTTGAATTAAATATTAGCTAATATTGTGAGAAATAAACAATCAAAACTCATGTTAAATTGTTTATTTTTTTAAACAGAAATCCTAGTGCTGGTCTTGATGTTTTGTGGCGTCCCAATACAGTCGATGATCACTTCTACCTCAAAATAGACGCTGATCTAAGTCTGGAGAAAGATTTGGAGAAGGAGAGGATGGCCTTCTGGGATGAGATCTACAATTCTGTTGGCAAATAAGACGTCATATTATCTACAAAATGACGGGCAGGCCATCATTTTCATGATTTTTGTATTTAAGTGATATAATAAACACGTCACAAGTTGTATTATTAAATACATTCTGAATTTATATTTTTGCGTGTTTATTGTATTTTTACTGTATTTGTAATTCCTTTATTTTTTAGGTCTACCGATACTATTATATCTGTAATATACTCTATAGCAGGGATGTGTATAGGTTAAGTTGGTCAATCTGGACTGAACTGACTAGAGTAGTCATAGC
>CABFOV010008264.1:0-16073 GCA_902141375.1 Timema poppense
AGTAAATTAAGGGACAAGGTAAAGATGATGTGTAAGAACGCCCCCTTTTTTATGTAATAGATACTGGGGCAGAATAAGGAATAAATAAATAAATACCCCTAATGTGCTTACGTAATACTTGAAAGCCCTTTAAGCGCCTGATTATCAATGTTGAAAATAATCCTTATCTATTCTAAACCAGGCTGTGTAGAATCATTGTAACTAGTTGAAAAAACAACTATTATTTTACTTTCATATATTGTAATCGTGAACATTTTCTAACTCGAAATTATGGTGTCTCTCGACGTTTTATTTTCCCACGTACTAAAAAAATTGATTCTCCAGATTATTTATGTCCACATGTCTGTCTGTACTTCGGTATTTATTCCTGTACCCGGACTACCCTTTAAACGGTTTGATGGATTTAATTCAAATTTGAGGCTTAAACATTCAATGGATTCCACCCCTAAAATTAAGGATGAGTTGTTTTTAGAAGAAAAAAAATTGTTTAACAATAATTGTTCAAAACGGATATATTTGGTATGTTTTACATGGCAAATAACATTTATGCTTATTTTTTATATAAAAATTGATTGGAGGATAGTTTAGAAATTACTGGTTATAGAGGAAAAAAATTAAAAAATTAAAAAGTCTTTTTATCGATTTTGGTTGAATTGGATGTTTGGGAAATGTTTCATACAATAAATAGGAATTTATATTAGTTTTTTTTGACAATATTAATTTTAGGTTTAATAACAGATGATTTTTTTTTACATATAATTTATTTTAATGTTTTTTACAATTTTGGTCAAGACCTATATTTGAAGAATATTTTATATTATCAAAAAATTTTTTTAATAGAAAAATTGTTTAAAGGTTGTTAACTGATAACGTGTGTTCCTAATTACAAAATGCTATGAAAAATTAATATGTGACTTTGTTCTACCATTTATTTAACCACCATGCTCAAAACCAAAGTTATTAACGGCTTAATTAAACTATGAGGTTGTGATGAGAATGGTGGTTTTATGGGATTTTAGAGTAGTGGAGAGATAATGTAAAAACAACAACACAGTAATAAAACTAATATAGAAAATCACTTACAAACACTCCGGCCAATATTATAATTTCGACATTCTTTCCACTGAAAATCCAGTATAAGTTATTGTTTGCCTTATTACTTAGTCTACGTGACAATGAGTGTGGTTGAAACCAATTTATTTGACTGTTTAAGTTTATTGCAGTTACTTCGGCAAATAAGTGCAAATAATTATTATTATTATTATTATGTGTCCCCATAGTGCCATATAAAATATAATCGTACTAGCACGCAATTATTTCTTCAGTTAAGTGCAAAGAGTAGCAATTCAATCAGCTTAACGAATCGTGTGCTGATATCATCAATTGGTTCAGAAAATACACGTTAAACAACTCAATAATTTAAAAAAATAAAGTTTAATGACTTAGATAATTTGTAAAGATTATGTTTGACGTCTCAATACACGTACGCGCTATACGCATATATCTAAGCGCGTGTGTGTATATAGATATCCTGCCCATTTTGGCTACAACAATCGTAGCGCAGTAGTGAAAATATTAGTCAGTACAAATGTACCGTAGCCCAGGGGAAGCCCGAATGTACTAATCGTACATCCTTTCCGTGGAGGCTCTTTCACCTTACATTTTTAATTTGCACGTTAAACACTAATAATATTAAAGGAACCCGCTTCAGTGGCAGCGTGGCTTGAGCCCTATGGTGTCACTGCCGTGTTGGACGCGATCGACGATCACAATGAGAGCAGGGATATAATGAGGTTTATTTACAAAATTTGTTTTACATTCTACCTCAACGCAAATGCAGGTACACTTCCCCAATATTCAAACTTTCTCATCTAATTATCTTAATTAGTACATAAGCGTTTAGCCTGAACAGGTAGTAAGACGTGGGGCCAAAAAAAGGTACAAAGTGCGTTAAATTCGTTAAAATGTGAAATCCTATCTCTAAAGTGACGTCACAGGTAATCAACGTCCACCGAGTTCGTATCCAGCCAAACTATGATTTTTCTTATTTATTCGTTTGAGCTATTCGCATAATTCTCTAGTGGAGAAAGGATTAGGAAGGTGTATTTAAACAAAAAGTACCTATATTTTCTGGGAGGAAAAGTGGAGAATCATTAATGAAAAACTACGCCAGAACATACAGTACTGATTCGAACCTCTTCTGTCCGCGAGTCTACCGATGCAGGCTGCTAACTTATAAGTAATTAAATTTGGGTAAAAGGTGACCAAGAAATCAAAGTACCAAAACTTCAATAAAAATATGTAATGTATTATTAACTTGTTTATTTTAACATTTTTTTTAGGACTTGGTGAATCCCTGCTAGATTGTGTTTACATTTGTCCTTGAGAGAATTAAACCAAATCAGCAAACACAGCAACACTTGGCCAGTGTGTTTCTAAGTCTAGTGGAAGATAGAGAAAACTAAAGTGAAACAAGCCGCCAGTTGTGCTTAAAAATGCCGGACAGAAACAATATTTTGTTGTTGTTTTTACTTACCTCATGTCCAATCATAGAAGTAAGATCGAAAGAAACATTCCTTAGTTTACTCAACAAAACCGGTCATTCCTTAAATACAACCGTTAGTGAAGTCGACGACGACGAATGGAATGGAGACAATCGACCGGATCAGAACTTTGACGGACTCACGATAGAACCTGACGGAGAGACATCATGCTCCTGAAGAAATCAATGACGACGCTTCGGCAAGTGTGTTCACTCTGAAGCTCTCTTTCGACGACGATAGAGAAGTGTCCTGCAGGATCGACCAGAGGTTGGCACTAGGAGACTCTGACAGCGACGAAGTCCTCAGTTACTTCGGCATCGGTAGCGATATAGTCGATACCGTTGGGGAGGTGGTAGAAACCGTCGATGATGTTTTAGGCGGATTGGTGGGGGCCATTGGGAAGATTTTTAATTTTGGGGTCAAAACCGCCGAGACTATCAAAGAGATTAATAAGGACAACGAGGCTGAAATCTTCCACTGCACTGGGCATATTATTCACTACTCAGTGCAATTTCATAGTGATGGAGACACTCTTTGTATAGAAGTGTATGACTGATTAATTCACTGACGCTTGTTTTTTTAAAAAGTCATATCCGTCCTTTTGAAGCTCTGAAGTCAGACTTCCAAGTTGAGGTACTCCATGTCTGATTCAAGTTGATGATCAAAGTAATGATTTAGTTTGTTGACTGTATCCTTACACAGAAAGAACGCAAGATCGACGACGACGAATGGAATGGAGACAATCGACCGGATCAGAACTTTGACGGACTCACGATAGAACCTGACGGAGAGACATCCGCTCCTGAAGAAATCAATGACGCAGCTTCGGCAAGTGTGTTCACTCTGAAGCTCTCTTTCGACGACGATAAAGAAGTGTCCTGCAGGATCGACCAGAGGTTGGCACTAGGAGAATCTGACAGCGACGAAATCCTCAGTTACGTCAGCATCGGTAGCGATATAGTCGAGACCGCTGGGGCGGTGGTAGCTCCCTTCAATCCTATAATTGGCGGAATTTTGGCGGGCCTTGGGGCGATTGTAAATTTTGGGGTCGATACAGCCGAGGATATCATAGAGGCTAATAAGGACAACGAGGAAGAAATCTTCCACTGCACTGGGCATATTACTCACTACTCCGTGCAATTTCATAGTGATGGAGACACTCTTTGTATAGAAGTGTATGACTGATTAATTCACTGACGCTTGCTTTTTTAAAGTCATATCCGTTCTTTTGAAGCTCTGAGGTCAGACTTCCAAGTTGAGGTACTCCATGTCTGATTCAAGTTGATGATCAAAGTAATGATTTAGTTTGTTGACTGGATCCTTACACAGAAAGAACGCAAGGACGTTTATTATTCGGTTATCTCTTTTAGGATTGGCCTAACGGTGCAAAAACTGATGTACACTCCGTAAACACTAAAATCTTACCGTACTTCCTTGAAGGTATTCCCTATGGCCCTATAATATAAGCTGGACCATAGAGGAAACAAGTAATGGAAGTTTGGTACCTTGCTGTATTAAATTGAATATTTTTTCCTTTTCTGCACAAGTATGTACTCGTACACACAATTTTATTCACTCCACGTCTAATTATCCTTTCGTTGATATCCGCAGGGAGTGGGCATAATGACGGTAGAAGTTTAAAGGAAATGTGCCCACAGTTACATGGAAAGAGCGCCTGAAACCATATCTGAAAATAAAATAGAGCAATCTGTCAGGGATTCGAGCCTAAGCCTCCCTTTCTTCGATAAACCAGACCAGATGAGATTGATTTCCTGTCAACGTGTCCATTAATGCGGGCTGGATATAAATAAATAACTGAGGATGAAAATAAGTGATTTATTTTTATAAACATATATATATATTATTTAACGCGTACTTCATAGACTTACTAACTATATCGATTCATGTATTACAAACTAAACTAGGTCTAAAATAGATACAATCGCCAGTCTATGGGCTTTTATATGGGGTAGAAGGGGACGAAAGAAAAGCCCAGTGTTTTTGCTGTTTTTAAATAAGAACATTTTTAGGTCAAAATAAATCAAATATTGCTCCAGTATAAACATAAAATCTGATTTTCTTCACAGAATGATTTCAAAATTCCTTGAATATCTGTCAAGGGTATGTCCTAGAATTTAATGACAACTTTTTCTCGTCATTTAAAAAGTAAGACATTTTCTACTAGCTGTAGGGTGACCTGGCTGTCTAGGGTCTAAGACTTCCCCAAGAACCACCGCAGATAGACCTTCCCTCCTAACTCCTATCCAATTTAATCAAAGCACACGAAAGGAGGAGAGTGACTTTAACGAAATTGCACAATAATTATGGCGTAGACCGGATAGATAACGTGTAGTGGATAAAACTTACACCAATGGCCACGATCGGTATTCAAACCGGGGTTGTCAGAGTCAAACACAGCGAAGTTACCAGTAAATTAAAGTAGATTTATTTCCTGCTACATATGTTTTTGAAAGAATATAACCTTATTTTAAAATTTTTATAAAACATCTTTTTTGTAGTGTATTGACATTTGAAGAAACTCTTATAGCAGTTAAAATATATTATATTATATTTAGCACCACGTCTTACTACCCGTTCGGGTTATACGCTTTAAGTACTAATTACTCTCATGGATTAGGACTTGGGAAGGTTGAATTAGAGGAAGTGAACCCACATTTGCGTGGAGGGAGAGTGGAGAACCATTTAGGAAAAACCACCCCCTGTTCACCCGACCGAGATTCGAACCTCGATCTCCCCGTCCTCAATACAGCTCTACAATTGTTACATTTGACAGATGGTACAGAATAAATTAAGAACATATATTAGTTCCGCGTCTTACACCTCTTCAAGTTATAGGCATCTATAGTAAAACGCAAGAGCAAGGTGAATGCGGCTGTAATGAAATATCTATGAAATGTATGTGGAGAAACTCGTATAGACAGAGTCAGTAATGAATGGGTGCTGAAGAAGTGTAGTTTGAAAGGGAATCCAACAGTAAAAAGTGAAAGAAGTGTCTTACGTTGGTTTGGGCATGTTGAGAGGATGAGTGTGGATCGAGTGACGAAGCAAATATATGAAGGTAGAGTGCGCGGATCAAAAGAGAGGGTTAGGCCATGTGAGATGTGGTTAAATGTTGTAGACGAATGTGGGAAAAAGTGAAACATTAAGAGTTTTTAGGATAAAAGAGCATGTATGACTCAGTGCATTGATGTTGTTGAAATAAAGTTAGTATGCAAGGATAGAGAAATGTGGAGGAAGTTGGTAAGGGTCGATTAGGTACGGGGTTGTTGTTTTTTGAGCTATATGCACCTTTTCTTGCCTACCCCATAATGGAACGTCGCGATTAAATATGTATGTATCTTTATGAATAAAAAAAACTCTAAGCCACTATTAAACGGATGAGCAGGATCAACACTTTTAATTATTATTGTGTGTTCATGTAGAGTGGCTGGGTTGCTGCGCCATTCTGTCTTACGTAAGCATTGGTATGAACTCCCCCTCCCACACAATCACCCTACCATTACACATTAGCGTAAGTGCGTATAATCCGAACGGGTAGTAAGACGCGGTGCTAATAATAATAATGATAATAACGATTATTATTATTGCGATTATGCCGCTATCATCTTGACAGATATTCAACAAAGTTCTGTTGTTACTGGAAAGGAAAGATGGTGCTGGACAAAGATCTTAGAACTCTTTGTTTAGTAGACAGACGCGTTACCAATTTAACTAAAGATGACACCAGAATAACCATGATGTAGGTTTGAATAAGAATATATATTTCAACCACCTACCTTGTTAGGATTTTCTTAATTATAATGGATAATACATACGATTTCTGGCGATAATATTTTGTCTACTGGGGCAATTCATGACAATTATTTGTGTCTTTATTATTTAAAAAAATTAATATTTATCATTAACATATACATTAACTGCCTGCAACAGTGGGCAAGTGGTTTAACTGTCAAGCTCACTTTATCTAGTTTGTCAAGGAAGGGGTTGTCTTGGACGGAGCTCAGACTTTCTATATTATAGATGTATTTAAAAAATAGTCCACGAAAATCCTGGAAAATTTCTTCTTTAATTATACCTTTCACATCCTCATCATATTAGAGAGATTAATGTACAGTATACGCGTAAAACTCGATAGAGAAGAGAGATGCAATGGAAAGTTAAGAAATCGAATAACTTTATATGTTATTGCCAAATTTAATGTCTAGAAATCTAGAATATTTGTGGATAGTATTGTTTACAAAATGTAATGAAAATATATTGAGATAATGGAGAACTATCCTGAAAATGTATTTATAATTCAGGTCAGTGTCCCTTCGCTATTTTAAGGTCAAGGGTCATTTTTAAACGCTCAGGTGTGAGAAAATCAACTCGACTGTAAATATCTATTCAATGTCATGGGTTTCTTACCATTTCTTTACTTTGCACGAAACTCTTAAATCTCGGGACCTCTAAGCTCTAAGTATATACAATTCTAGGATAAAACCCGGTTCTTATAGTGTTACTAAGATACCTTGATTCAGGCTGAGGATACCTCTCAATATAATTAATGAATAAAGTTAACAAGAATAGAAGCTACAGTAGCCCCGGGGCTTCTTTGGTGCTGACTGACAGCTTTGAAAAGTTACCATACCAAATTATGTATCCCTACGCCGAACCATATGATCTAAAAAAAACATGTGTTTAGCAGCGGTCACTTCTGACGGTCAAAATTTAGGTATATACCTAAATGTTGACTGTCATAAGTCAGCTGTGAGCTGTCAGTCAGCACCAAATAAGCCGTGGGGCTACTGTATTTAAGGTAATGCACCCACCAAAATTAAAATTATATAAGGAAGACTGTATGAGTAAGCAATAAAATAAATGTTCAAATCCTTGTTGAATATCATTTTTGTAAGTTACATTTCATGTCAATATACAAACCTGCTTAAGGAGCTTCAGGTAGGTGTAATATCTAAGGTTACAATCTGTCCATTAAAAATATATCTTATTGTCATAACCCTGAGCTACAGTAGCCCCATGGCTTCTTTGGTGCTGACTGACAGCTCACAGCTGACTTCTGACAGTCAACATTTAGGTATATACCTACATTTTAACCGTCAGAAGTGACAGCTGCTAAACACATGTTTTTGCAGATCATATGGTTCGGCGTAGGGATACATAATTTGGTCTGGTAACTTTTCAAAGCCGTCAGTCAGCACCAAAGAAGCCGTGGGGCTACTGTATGTGGGATGATTATTTTGATTCGAATAACGTTGTTGGACCGACGTGATTTAAAGCCCTGGATAAGCGTACTTGATGCGATGAATTAGAAAACATTGAAGCGGAATGCTGACTAATCACAACAAACTTGTTCTAGTTGTGAACTAACGAGGCCATATCGGGTTTTTTGTTTTATTGCCAACGGGGCTGACACATATAATCTTTTCCGTAAGCAGTTATTCTGTCCGGGCGCCGGACCATACAGATTAGAACTTAATCAGGTAATCAGTGGTACTTGTGCTAGAGGGAAACCACCGTTCTAAGGGTACCGGGTTCGAGTCTGTAGGGAGTCGCGAGCCATGTCAATAGTTCCAACAATTGAAGTATTTACGACTAAGCCAGTTCTTTCACGAGCGCAAAATATACTATATATACAATAATATTGCAATCTTTTCTGAGACAAATAAATAATATGATAATACAGTAAAAATACTTACATACGGTAAAATGTTGTCATACAGAAACAAAAAAAGCAATGTAATTAATTTAGTAAAAAAATATGAAAACACAATTTTTATTCTTGAAGTTAAGTTAAGATGAGTAGTATACTTAATATTGTTGAGTTAAGTAACAATATGTACGGAATTATTTAAGAGAAATATAATGGTTTAGTTTTCAAGAAAAATAATTAAAATATATTTTATATGTTTATTCTATAACATGTTTTATAGTTTTAAATAGTTCTTTGACGTTGATGGACAGGATGATGCAAGATATAGTTTTGAGACAAACTCCTTAATGTAAAAAAAAAAAATCCTCTGAGTTGTATGAAAAATTTAGAGGAATATTGATTTCGTCTTATACAGGGTTTCGACACACAAAAAAAATCAAGAAATTTTTTACAGGACTTTTCAAGGATTTTCTTCAATTCTTGCAGGACAAGTGTATAAGGTAATCTTGGGAAAATACACATAAGTACATAGTTTCTTTTATTTAAATATATATATATTAGCACAGGCTTTCAACCCCTCCCCCTTACACCTTTACACATATTTTAATATATTTAATGACGCCACGAGTTATTTAAATAATTAAAACATAGCATAAACTATTTTGCAAATAATCCGGGGGGAAATGTGAGGTTCCCCTTTCACAGTGATGAGTTTAACGGTCTGGGGCTGGATGTTGTGTCTGTTATGTATATATATATATATATGTGTGTGTGTTAGTTTATAAGTCGTGTGCAGATATAATCAATCAGATTAGAAAGTGCATGTTAAATATCACAAATAATTATGTTTTAATTACCATTTATTTCTTAGTTACAAATATAATTAAAGGTTATCTAATGTTTACAATAATAATTTACTGTCATGTCTAAAAAAGGGGGGGGGGGACAAAGGATTTTTCCAGGACAAACAAGAAAATTTCAAGAAAATATTGTAAAAATGAGAAATTTCATAACATTTCTAAGCCTAGAAGAAGCATTTTAAAATTTTAGGTTTTCCAAGATATGTAATGACCCTAAAATAAAAATTCTCCAAATTTAATTGCCTAAAACATTGGCGGTTTGTTGTCAGACACATGGCTTCACTTTTGATGATAATATAATTATATCCTCTTTCAACATTACTAGGATGCCGAAAAGAAAAGACAAAGCTTTGATCGTATTCTTAAAGTGTTCCATAACACTTCTCTCCAGAACAATTTATAAATATTCTAATTTAGAATTTTTTTAAAAAGGGATAAAAGTAGTCACGTTATAACAGATAAAAATGTAATTATAAAATTTAATTGAATAGTGAAAGAAAGAAAGAAAGAAAATTGACTGATAAATTAAAGGAAACTTGACGGAAAAGTGAAGTCTTTTGGGTACCTTTTCAGTTTTTAACTCGCTCTTGTCGGAGTTAAAACAGCTCTGCTCTCCCACTTTCTTTATACCCTTTCACTTTATACTCTCGTCGAGTAAAACAAAATAATACACGTTCCCCGAAAATAGAAAGCAGAATCTGCTTGAGTGAAGCAGTTCACACGAAGTATGTTGAACCGTGATATTGGAACGCTAACTTAAAATAGCCGATTAACAACATATTTTATTTTCTAGTGTTTAAACATATATCTTAGATCATTCTCCCGATGGATGTTTTCAAATTATATCTCCGTGTCGTGGTACAATCTAATCTATCGATACACACAATTTATTTTAACAGGTTATTTTAAAATCTCCTCACAAAGGCCAACGAAGCTGTTTGATAGCTTGAAGTACTGACATTAAGCTCAAGGAATATATATTGTACTAAAAAAATGAATAAAGAATTTAAGAAAAAAGGACTAATTATATTAAATGTTATCGATAATATCGAGTGGAAATAGGGGGTGCTGCAGTTTCGCAGTGCCAATACACGAGCCGCCACTGATAACTAGTAAAAAACCATCGGGACAATAATCTAACATATGTGTATCCACTAGAAAATATAACTTGTTAATAATCAGCTGTTTTAAAGCGTTGCAATGCATCATGGGTCAACTTAAAAGCGTGTGAATTACTGCGCAGATTCTGCTTTCTATTTTTCGGCGAGCATGTGAATCAAGATTTAGGCGGAAGTCCTGTGATGAGCTTGTCACGTGACCACGTTTCTGTTCTGCGCTAGTTTTTCGTCGAGCATGTGAATCAAGCTTTAGGCAAAAGTCTTGTGATGAGCTTGTCACGTGACCACGTTTCTGTTCTGCGCTAGTTTTTCGGCTAACGTGTGAATTCACAGTGACGCTAGAGCTTGTGTTCTGGTTGGCTGGTTAGTTACTCAAAGGATCCGCAGCTTCGCTAGAGTCGAATCTTAACATAATTGTTCTAAACAGTAAACAACTCGCTTCATAAGTATTACTAGAAAGAGGTCTAGTGTGCAAGGTTATGCATAATATTGCTTTTTAACACATTTCCATGATCTGTGAGGTAATATAAACCTCGTATCCTCTTGATTTAACTTAAAATAAAATATTGAAAACTTTAGGTTAGTTTGGCTACTCAAGAACGACCATCATGGTGGACAGCAAACAATTAATAATATATTTACAAGACAAAATTATTTAATTATATCAAATAAGGTAGCTTTGTCACAGACCGCCCACGAAGAACAAAATAACATAAATTTATGTGACTTATTGACATTGATAGGATACAATCTTTCTAAACAGTAAAAATGTGCACGGTCCCTACAAAACATGGTGGCTGGTGTCGAATAATAAATTTTAATCTGTACAAAGTAAACCTTTCTGTTGAAGAGTGGAGTTTTAAATATCTATTTATTATTATTATTATTATTATTATTATTATTATTATTATTATTATTATTATTAGCACCGCGTCTTACTACCCGTTCGGGTTATACGCACTTACGCTAATGTGCAATGGTAGGGTGATTGTGAGATGAAATGAAGGACCTACAATTTAACGTGGAATCCGAACCACGGTGGAGGCGTGGCATTCCTCACATTCACAAGATGTCTTGTCAGAGGTGAAGGAAGGGTTTGGTAATCAGATAAATCTTTGCCGGGACCGAGTATTGAACCCCGGACGCCAGCATAGAAGTCTGACACCTTACCCCTAGACCACCAGGTCACCGTAAATATCTATTTCCTGCGTAGGACTTTCAGCGCAATCTGAGATTATTCTAGCTGAAATACACGAGTCGTTTGCGGTTCCTGATTAAGGTATTTTTCGGGGGTCACCGGGCTATTGAAGAATTTAGGGCCCTGTTTACTTTTCTACTGTAAGAAGCACAAGCCTTTATATAATACGCCAGTTAATGTAATGTAATATAATGCAAACTTCCCTGCGGCATAAAAAAAACCCTTTCCCCTCCACATTTTCTTCCCCCGCTCTCCCCAAGCACACCTCACCTATATACATATGCGAACATGTTGAAGCTCTAGGACGTGCTATCCGCGTAAATACGTGACTAGAAATTTCACCATCACCTGGTCCTGTTCGGTTTATACACCCTTTGCCCCCCTCCAAACCTCTTTTCCCATCAACCTTCAGGAAAATCTGGGCTCGCTCTCCCCCTGCCCGCCCCCCCACACGCGCGCGTGCATATTAAATTTTGGAGCAAACGAGACCACATAATATAATATATGCTAGTCCTGACGGCAGGAGACGATACAGGATCCCGACCGAGGATCAACCTCGAGACTATCCACTTTGATAGCCACGTACTCTAACGCGCTACTCTCTTGTTGGACTAGACTGCCAAAGACGGGGATATCGTGGTTCGATACCGGTCGAGTACACTGAGGGTGGTTTTCCTAAATGGTTTTCACCCTCCTTCCACGCAAATGCGTGTGCAATTGCTCTTGATTAAATTTTCCTAATCCTTTAACTATTCGTGTAATTGGTACATATGCGTATAACCCGAACGGGCAGTAAGACGCGGTGCTAAAAAAAACTTCTAGAGGCGGATACAAACGGAGCTCTTGGTATTTACTGGACCGCCTTGTGATGTTGATGTCACTGTCACGCCATGCTACAACTACTATACATACGTCAGGGCTAGCTGAGGGTCTACTACTAAACATACGTCAGGGCTAGCTGAGGGTATACTACTATACATACGTCAGGGCTAGCTGAGGGTATACTACTATACATACGTCAGAGCTAGCTGAGGGTCTACTACTATACATACGTCAGGGCTAGCTGAGGGTCTACTACTATAAATACGTCAGGGCTAGCTGAGGGTCTACTACTATACATACGTCAGGGCTAGCTGAGGGTCTACTACTATAAATACGTCAGGGCTAGCTGAGGGTCTAGTATTCCTTTTATTAATTATTATTATTATTATTAGCACCGCGTCTTACTACCCGTTCGGTTTATACGCACTTACGCTAATGTGTAATGGTAGGGTGATTTGCGAGATGAAATGGAGGACCTACAGTTTAACGTGGGATCCGAACCACGGTGGAGGCCTGGCATTCCACACATTCACAAGTTGTGATTAATACACGTCTTGTCAGAGGTTAAGGAAGGGTTTGACAATTAAATAAATCTGTGCCGGGACTGAGGATTGAACCCCGGACCCCCAACACAGAAGTCTTTACACCTTACCCCTAGACCGCCAGGTCACCCGAGACTGTACTAAAGTCGGTAAAAGAGTTTTATATGGTTTTATTGTACTTGACTCCCGTCTTAGAGCTCATCCGGAATATCCACCTGTTTACATTAAAGGCAGTAGGCCTACTAATAAAGAGGATGTAATTTAAGGAAAATGTACACGGATCCTTGTGTAAGGAGAGGGAAATATGGTTCAGGTAAAACACTTTAAATAGATCCAAAAAGGATTCAATCCCGGACCTCCACATCCTCAGTAAAGTAAACTAAACGAGTTTAAGGTAGAAGTATGGTTTTGATATCACCTGGCTCCGTGGTGTAGAGGGTGGTCAGTGAACCTGACTACGTGCTTAGGAGTCCCGATTTTGATTCCGGTGGCCTCCTGATTCCGAATAGTCCTGATTGCGAACATGAGATTTTTTTTATAAATGGCCAGAAGTCCAGATTGAGGACACGCCATGTTGTTACACCAACCAACCCCTAATTTGATAATAAGGGTGGCCCACAGTTGCGTAGCAGTCTTACGTTCTTCCAGCCTCGTCAGTATTAAGTTAACTAAAATACATACGAGTATTTCTAGGTTAGATTAGGTTAGGTTAAGCTTGGTCAGGAGGAAAGTCCCTGTGGCCGGTGGGTGCTGCCAGTAACCCCTTCCAACAGTGTCACTACCCTCGCGCAGGAATTCCCACGAGTTGCTCTTTGACTTGTTTGCAATCTCGACATTGGATATTTAGGTAGCCATAACATTTTTGGGTGTGTTCACAATTTTGACCAATTTTGCTCTGTCCTCATTCTGGACTGCTCTCAATCAGGATACCACCTCGATTCCCGGATGGTACCTTGGGTATTTTTCCCGAGAAGGGTATTACCACAAAGGTCACCAGGGTTTGGTTGATCATGGTTTAAGTTAGGTTTAAGTATTTCCATTGGTTTCTCACCTTCATACTCACAATCACCTAATCTAATCGGGAAATGGAAAGATCTCCAAAGGAAAAGAAGAAAATATGTACGATTAGTACAGTCGGGAGTGTTCCCTGGGCAATAATACATTAATATTGACATATATTTATTCAAACTGAGCTACAAAATTGATGGTGTAGCCCAGACAGGCAATGTTATTAAACCACGCGAAGAAAATCAAACTCTCTATGTTTCTACTGGAGAATTATTTGATTTTTTTTTGATAAAAAAATAAAGTGTTGATATGAAATGCATAAATACTGTCTTAAACCCGTGTCCCCTTAAACCTCTCCCTGGTGTGGGTAAGTTTGTTGTAAAGCGTCTTGTATTACCCATCACGTCGCCGTGAGCTTCTTATGATTACTAAACCGTGCTCATTTTACATTCAATTAAAGTTTGAAGGAACGTAAAATTAGAAGCAAGGCGTATGAAACTCATTATTAAAGAATCTCACAGTAATTAACCCATAACCAGGAAGAATATTTTATAAAGCATATCCTTTTATTCATGCTTTAAATAAAAGGCGACGGAAATTTCACAATAGTGAATTTTACATTAAATTGTGTCATATTAAATCATAAAATTCGATTGACACAAATTTAATCTGACAATTTATTATATTATGACATTTTATACTTACTTCTGTGTGTCTTCACAATCAAGTATGGTACACTTTGTTTTAATCAAACAAATAGTAATTTTTATGTAATTTTTAACACTTTTCTATGGTTGATTTGATATTGATGATTTCTTCTATGATGACATGTTTTCCGAGATCAGTGATTATAATAATAATTAGCACTACGTCTTACTACACGTTCGGGTAATACCCTTAAGTACTAATTACGCTAGTGGGTTAGGAAATGGAATGATTGAATATAGATTAAGTAAACTCGCATTTGCGTGGAGGGAGAGTTGAAAACCGTTTATGAAAAATCACCCCAAGTTCACGCGAGAGAGATTCGAACCTCGATCTCCCCGTCCTCGGCAGTTTAACTGAACACGAAACTAGCGTGTTAGCCAACCACGCCACCGAGGCGGGTATCGGCAATTAAATATCTAAAAATTCATTAATCAAACTAATTATTGAAGAAGCTATTCCCGTTGTTTTCTTAAGCCAACCGTGGTAAAAATCTTACTTCTATTTTTCTCTAGATTAAATATTTATTTCATGAAGTTGTTGCTACCCTATTACAACATTACTAGCCTGTATGTAGTTGAAACCACCTCCAACTATAATCCAATTTTCATATGAAGAACCTTATCTAACGGATAGGAAAGTTACTGGATCTACTTTCACGTATTCTATCTTTTTTAGCACCGCTTCTTACTACCCGTTCAGGTTATACGCTTATGTACTAATGAAATTAAAGTGTTAGGAAGGTTGAATTTTAGAAGACTTTTACCCACATTTGCTTGGAGAGAGAGTGGAAAACCATTTAGGAATACCCCTCAGTACACACGACAGGAGTCACCTTCTTTGACAGTCTAGTCTATTGCAAGAGTAGCTCCTTAGACCATGCGATCATTGAAGCGAGTTTAATGTATTAATACGTCAGGTAAACATGATCTATAGCTTTCCCTTTTGACACGTATTTATTAATAACACTAATATAAATAGCAAAATGCTATACAAATTTTGACGCAAATAAAACGAACATGTTTGTATATTCTAAAGTATCCTTCCTATATAAATTGGCCTGTATGTAATCAATCCCTAATTAGTGGGTAGTACTCACCATCCTTGTCGTAGTGACTCCAGACCTCCATGAACTGGTTGGCGGATAGTTTCTTGAGCTCTCTGCTCTGAGGATCTCTGAACTGTCTCATGAAGTTGGTAGCTTTCTCCAAGTTCAACTTCTTTGCTCTGGCTGCATCAGATGAGGAGGCTGTTGAAGACATGTCGACTATTCCAGTGGACTACCTGGAACAAATACAATTGAATAGTCATCTCAATCTTATCTCCTCGGGTAACAGCGTTTCCCCGCCCTTTCGAGTTATAACATGTATATTATTATTATTATTATTATTAGCACCGCATCTTACTACCCGTTCGGGTTATACGCACTTACGCTAATGTGTAATGGTAGGGTGATTGTGAGATGAAATGGAGGACCTACAGTTTAACGTGGAATCCGAACCACGGTGGAGGCCTGGCATTCCCCACATTCACAAGATGTCTTGTCAGAGGTGAAGGAAGGGTTTGGTAATCAGATAAATCTGTGCCGGGACCGAGGATTGAACCC
>CABFOV010008265.1:0-24325 GCA_902141375.1 Timema poppense
CCACCCCGGCCCACAAAGTAAAGTTTTGGGTACGCCAGTGAATGCCAGGGAAAGGGAATCTAGGCCTAGAGTCAAGGTTTTGATTACAATTAGTAAAGCTTAGCTTAGCGTAGCTTTCAGTGTGAACTGGCCTTAAGACGCATTCTAACAAGCAGTGGCGGCCCGTGTATAGGCACTGCCGGAACTGCAGCACCTCCTAATTCTACTTGATATTATCGATAACATTTAATAAAATGAGTCCCTTTTTATTTAATTCTCTCTTTATTTTTGTAGTACAATATATATTCCTTAAGCTTAATGTCAGTACTTCAGTAGCAATCCCCCAGTTTATGAAAAAGATACAAAAATATTTGTATGGAACTGTGCGCTTCACAGTGCCAGCGACGTGGTGTTTGATTGTTGTGCGCATGCGCACATAGGAGGGGGATGGGGAGAAAGGCGGGACTGCCGGGTAGAGAGAGCACTGTTGCTCTCGCAGTGCCGGCTCTGGCGTGATGATGGAAGGAAGTTTTTTTTTAACTCAGCGTGTGTTGTGTTTAAAAACCGTGTACCATATTCTTGAATGTGATAAAGTGTAGAAGAATGTAGAGTTAGATTATTATTCTGCTTTTATTTAACAGAAAGACTAAATGCGCTTGCAGTACTTTCAATGGAGAAAAATTTCCTCAATTGTCATCCAGAGATCAAGGATAAAATTAATGAAATTTTTGCGCAAATTAAAACAAGAAGAATGGATTTCATTTTAAAATGAATAGATCAAGCTTGAACTGTAAGAATTTAAGTTAAAGTAAGTAAAAAAATATTTTTTTGTTAAGATTTTATCAAGTTCCTGAATAAATTTTCTCATTATACATTTTTTTCCCCTTTTACATAATTTTAAAACAAAAGATTTTTTTTTCTGGAGAATCACCCCCACTAAATTTAGGTACGAGCCACCACTGTTGGAAAATTAATATGTAAAACATTGCTAGGATCACACCATGTTTGTGTACCTCAACTAAAAACATTTATTTTTAAAACTATTTGACAGATATAACTCACCAAAGTTGTTAGTAAATATAGCTATTATGAGCGAAATTTCAGCTAAATATCAGAGGCTGTAGCTTCAAAAACCTACAAAATATCTTACTTGCGAACAAAGCTTGTTTTGATTACGCATTTTTTGTTTGTTTGTTGGTTGAATATTTGAACTAGGATCTGTTCTAGCAGTGCTAATGTTGTTTACGTCCAGCTACACTCCCTCTATATCTCTGATTATATTGTGTAGTAATGTTATTGCTTTAACAATATGCACAGAGTTTACAATGTTTGTCTGTATTGCCTTTCCTAAAAGAAGAAATTTTGTGACGATGCTACCAAAAGAGCATTTTACCACCATCCTAGTAAGTGACAGTCTTTAATTAAATACATCATTTTCTTCTCCTTCTAACAATAATGAGTTCGCGAAAATGGTCTCAAAAGATACTCGGTTAGAGGAAAAGCCTCATCACCAAGGAAAACAAAAGGCGCTATTATGGTTGATTCTGGCAATTATTTTTCTTCTGGTAATTTCATTGTTCCTGATATAATTGTGTGACGTAGAGGGCAGTTATTAAAAACTCCGGCATCACTATCTTTTCCGTAAGAGCTTACATCCACCATTATGAACTTATAATTTTTATCGGTGACAAAGTAGACCAATGGAATAGTAGTTCTTGTAACAGTAATACACAGAGCCAAACTTTGGTTGGCATTTTATTCTCATGTGTTTACCATCAATATACCCGATACAATTTGAAAATTTCCACTTATTCCAAAAGTCAATGGCGATTTTTTCAAAGTCTCTAGCTGTGGGCGCCGGCATATGCTCTTTCTTTAGGAGAGGGTTATCCTCATTGTTGCTACTACTGTCTGTCTCTTCCATATTTAATGATATTTTGTTGTTGATGACTTACGAGAGATTCTCTATGCTTACCTCGCCTGAAGTCTAGAAGCTTTGACCTTTTTCTGAAGCTACCTGGTTTGGAACTCCTACCTCTGATGTCACGTAGTTAGGAACTTCTTCTTCCAAAGTCACATAGTTTGGAACTTCTTATTAAGTCACCTGGTTTAAAACTTCTTTTTCTTAAGTCACCTTTTTTTTGTGTGTGGTGGTAATAAAGCACTTAAATTGTTTGTGGCACTTTAACTGTTCTTTAAACACTCACTTTCTCGGGTTGTAAACAGAATTAAATTTTATTATTTCAGTTTATCAGGCCCTTCACGTTGAGAAGACATTATTGTAACGTTTAAAAGAACTAACCTGATATATTAATGTTTTTTCGCCGCCATTAGGGTGACATTTGATATCATGATTGAATTGGGTTCAAGTTTTCTGTTCTGTATTATAACAATTAAAAAGAGATGATGTCTTATTTTGGAAATTAAAAGATCTGGTGTTTTATAGTTTTTTTATTTTAAGTAGTCTATATAAACAGCTTTTTGCTAGATATTTCACACGTTGTAGATTTTAATTTAAAAGCCCGACTATTGCGTCATATGCATGATAATTCCCGACACTAGAAATTTAGAACACGGATTAAGATACCATATACTCTACCTACACGGCTCCTCGTCAGGAAGGAAAGTGAAGAGATGCGTACCCTGAAGGGGTATATCTAGCGACATTTCCTTCTCGAAGCTTCTTAGAAACAAAAAGGTGCAATCATCCAAGTGTGTTTCTGTCTACAAAACTGTGTTGTCTTTTCAAACAAAGACATATAAAGATGTCGCCATACCTTTCAACTTAACACAAATAAATCTTACTAACCGCTCTCATTTATAATATAGTAATTTTGAATATAGATGTGAATAATAAATTATTGTGATGTATAATTCCATATCATTACAACACTGCTATATCTCAGGCGGGTATAACCTCGACTCTGTTATATCTCAGGTGGGTATTGTCTAAGACACCGCTATGTCTCTGATGGCTGTAGATTAACACACTGTTATGACTCAGATGGTTAGAGACTAAGACACTGCTATGTTCTGAGGAGTAGAGCTTAAGAAACTTCTATGTCTCATGTCAGTATAGCCTTAGACTGATTTGTCTCTGATGGGTATAGCCTAAGACACTTGTATGTTTCAGTTGAGTACAGCCTAAGACTCTGATATGTCTCAGGCAGTTATAGCCTAAAATACTGTTATGCATCAGATGAGTGTAGCCTAGAACACTCTTATGTATCAGGTAGGTATAGCCTAAGACACTGCTATATATCTGGTTAGTATAAACTAAGACAATGCTATGTCTATGGTGAGAATAGCTTAAGACACTGCTATGTTTAAGGTGGGTATGTTTTAATTAGTAGGCTAAATTATTTCACTCTTATTTTGCCATTAATCAACTCATCTATTTTTTAAGCGTTCTTCATAATTTATAATTTTTCACGCTATAATATTAAAAAAATTATACATAATTCATATTATAGAATAATTATGAAGTAAGTAAAAAAAAACGTATAAAATGTATGTTGAACTCACAGTCCTCGAGTGAGCAAATGCTCTTCGTCTTATGTATATACTGCAACATTACATTGCATAATGTTACAATAGGACCCACCCCATGCTGAAGTTAACGCATATATCTCTTAGTGAATCATATTACCCGCTCCAATAATTACGACGCTATTAGGATCCCTTCAATGGTAATCTTCTATGTTGTAGTTCACGTAGGTTAATAAGACATGATACAACAATACTGAACCATATATTTTCACTACATAATCATATTAAATATCAATAGTCTGTTCATGTACTTACCAATTGAATCTGCTTACACTAGTAATCTGCAAGGCTGGTCTACTCCTGGCGTCCTAAATTGACGAGTGGGTCGGGCGAGCTACGATGTTCCTACAAGACGTAGTCCTCACAGCCCTGTTCTACTAACGTGCAACAATGAATCTGACTAGAAAATAACTATTCATCTACCTTCTGATTTTAGGAAGATGAACTACTTTCAAAACATCGGATGATTGAAGAAATAGGCTGAAATTCCGATGGAGCAGTATCAACAAAAGTGGACGTGACTTTTTGAAGACACCGTTGACGTCACCAAGCGTGTGTTTTGATATTCCACCTTCCCTCCCTTGCAACGAAACCCCACTATATAATGGGCTGCGCAAGTATGCCAAAGTTGACTATCATGATAGCTACGATCGACGATGACCTGGGCAATGGAAGGATAATCATGTATATTGTATCGGAATCGTAACTATGGCGATTCGTGTAATGGACTCTGATTTATTTTCAACTCTTAGTTTTTTGTATATAAATCTTTAATATTCTTTTTCTAAATCTAACTATCTTAATATGATCATTCTATATAATATGAAACTATATATTTTGTATGTTGCCACTTGGGCGCTAGTGTCTTTTTGGAGAATTCAATCATGCATATATCCACAATTATTAATTATTTTAAAATATAAACGAGTTAAATTTAATGTGTTTGAAATGGTGGAAAATTATATTTATATTTTCTAAACATCGAGGTAACATTTCTTATATGGTTTGCTTATTGAATTATCGTAAAGTAAAGTAACTATCATTATTATTTATGTATTAATGATGACGTTGATTAACTTTTGCATATTTAGTTATTTTTAAAGTATGTATTAATAGGACATTTGCATTATTGTTTGGGTTCCTAATTCTGAGTCAGGATCAGATAGTCCAGGGGGAGTTTGACTAAAGTCTGTTAGCCAAACTCTCGCGTTATGTAAACTCCATTGTATAAGATATACTGGTTAAAGTAACGTAATTTAAAGCTTCATTCTTTGTATATAAAGAAACCTTTGTAACAGTTTCAAGGTGCCCATTAGGCCCTTATATTAATCAATTGTATTAAATTCATTCGGTAATGTTGTTGTGTCTCATATAGACTGAACCATCAGAATAGTGAATGGGTTCCAAGTTTGTTTCTTTCTTGTAAATATACCTGCGCAACTTTGATAATATAAAGTGGTTTTCAATAACTTTGGTTTTCAACATAACTCATTATGATATAATGAGACCATGTATAGTTTTCTGCGCTATTGTTATTGTTTTGAATAAACAGCTCACATTGTTGCTTTTAAATATAGCTAATAATTTCCCTTGTCACTTGTTCCTTAGATTCACCCACTCCCTTTTATTATATTTACTGGTCGTATGATAAAAAGGATTCAGAGAGGGTGTAACAATACAAACTATATAAAAAAAAAAGTATTAATTAAGATTTGAAGAGCATAACAAAGTTCGAAACTGGGGAGTTTTTTTCCTTAAATCAGTTGATGTAAGCTAATATATACTATGATTTTTGAAGGAAGCTCGTTTGGAAGGCTTTCTCTCGTATCAGAATCCTACCCTATGGTAGTGTTTAGGTAGGATAAAGGATCATTCAGAAGAGAATATCTACTTCCTTTATACATTGCTGTTCATCCTATAAAATACTAAAATATAATCGATTTCTGGTACAACATAAAGCTTTCTATATTTTACAATGATGACTGTACTGTAACGTTTACCGTCATATGGACCACTGCAGATATTTAGTCTGGCCCGCTAAAGGTGGATTTACTTATTGTGGTAGCATGCCCACAATAGTCTGATACGTTTAGTGATGATTGGACGTCAACATTGCCCACATCATCCACTAGAGCGCTATAGAAAATCCAACCGCCTTATGAATAATCTGTGACTGACGTCATAACATGACCCATTGGTATACCGAAAGGGAAGCGAGATTCCAGAAGCAGACGCACTGTCAAGACTACCAAGTGAAGAAGGAAAAGAGTCAGAACAGAGTATTAATTTCTTTTCTCCATTTATGGATTTACATATCACGGCCAAAGGAATTGAGAGAGAAACAAGACAGGACAACACTTTGAGAGCAGTTTTGGATTGCCAAAAAAGGTGGATGAAGTAACATTAATACCCTACTTTGGTCGGAAAGAGGAAACGATGGGACCTCTTTTTCTTTTAATTTTTTGAGGGTTGATCAATTGTATGGGGTTCATGTCTTTCAAAATCATGTCTATAATAGTCGTAAAGTTTACAATCTTTGTGATTTCATAGTTTAGCGTTATACCCTTGACCTTGGTGGTGGACCTATATTCATTCGTCTCGGGAACAAACACATTTTAAGAATAATTTTTCGGTCCACCGGAAACAAACTCTGTAATGTACACTCTCTCAAAGTAAGCGGTCAGTTCGTTTGTCATGTCGCCTGTCGGTATCCTGTACATGTCTGTCGGTCTTATCACACTGATAATAGAGTCCGTGTCCCAGTAAATACAAGAACCGCCCAAGTGCCTGAGATATGAATCTAATTTCATATGTGCACCGGTGGTCACGTGCGCGGCTATAGGCACGTTGACCGTGTCCAGGGGGAGGGCGGCTTCCTCGCGGTACGTCCACGAGACGCAAGCAACCTCGTCGTTGGGAAAGATAATGTTGCGAACCTCTGTGCCGGGTGTGGTGAGTAGGGAGAAAAAGTATTTTGGATTGTTCACTATGATGGTCTGCATCTTGTTCTTGTTCAGTGCAAATCGTCCCCAGAATGAGCTTAAACACAATTTAGAAAATGCGCGCTTTCCTGGATTCTTAAGAATTTTGTTTTTATCCAGCAATATTTCCTCAGTTTTGTAATAGTGGCTAACGTAATTGTCTTTGTCCGCGTCTGTTTTTACCCAACCAGGGTATCCCGACGCCCCCTATTTGACCTTGAGGAACTTGTTTATATACTCGACAAACAGCCCTCCTTCTTTGGTTAGAGCGTCAAAATAGGTAATTTTATATTCCCAAATTCGTGCACTCTAACCAGTTTGTAGCCCATTTCTAGAGCTAGTCGAACCGCGACTACTATCCATGTACCTGTTTAGTTCTGTCAGAGTCGTCATCTGTACAATCAACTTGGTTCATCTCGTTTGAACAAGAGGAGCTTAAACAAAACATTAACTTTGTTTGAGTCTTGTAGGGAAGTACGGGGGGATATAATTTCTAGGAGGTAATAAAGTACATTTAATTACACCCTCTCGATCTACAATGTCATCGGGACAGTCGTCGCCTACAAAAGTATTTATAGGACGGCCTACAAGAAATTTAAAATATTTGCATACCCATGGGTATAGATTGCAAACATCTAAATATCCTATTTTCACGTCGGGGTTAGTCTTATAGTGTAGAGTAACAGATTCATACCTTCCCAAGTACAGTGCATCACGTGGATTGAGCAGGGCAGTTTGAATCATAAGGTGATTGTTTGGTTCAGTGTCTAATTCTGTTTCTTCAGTCAGTATTTTGTCAAAGTCGCACTCTTTCATAGTTGTCACAGTGTACCCTGCGGCTCTTAATACTCGATCTCTCAACAGAGTGTACTCGTTTCTTTCAGCGAGCGTCTATTTCGTTCATGTTATACTGACGTCACGATTTAAAAGACATGTACACCTGTAGAAGAAGCAACCGTCCAACTCAAAAACCAGGGGAGACGCTCTGGTGGGGTATTAAAACACTGCCAGCAACTGTTTTCACCCCATCCAGATGGGTGAGGTTTCTCAAATTGACTTAATCTGGGCGTTGGGATCCAACACAGACTGGCCGATGGAGTGAGGTAAGACCATGCAATGTACAGTGACAAGGATCTGTTGTTAAATTGTATAGTTGTCATGGTACACAAAAACCTTCTATTTAAGAATATTTAATACAGCTCACAACTTGCTTATTTACATTAAGACCAAGGTTCGCCATGCTTGATACAAAGACTTTCTCCTTTAGCTAATTTTGTACAAATTGCTTTTTTTACATTTAGCCTGGGTTCCTATATGCTTGATATAGAAACCTACTCCTTTAGGATATTTAGAACAGTTTGTTTCTTTAAAATTAACCCATGTTCATCCAAGCTTTATACAAAAACCTCCTCTTAGACATTTTTAGTACAAATTACTTCCTTACATTAAGAATAAGTTCCTCCATGCTTCATACAGAAACCTCCTCTTAGAGTACTTTTAGTACAACTTGCTTCTTTTCATTTAGCATTTGTTCCTCCATGATTGATACAGAAACCTCCTATTTTAGCATTTTTAGTACAACTTTCTTCTTTACATTTTACTTGTGTCCCTCCATGTCTGATACAGAAGCCTCCACCTCTAGCATATTTAATACAATTTGCTTCTTTACATTTAGAACAAGTTCCTCCATGTTTAATACAGAAATCCCCTACTTTAATATATTTAGTACAACATGCTTCTTTACATTTACGCTGTGTTCCTCCATGTTTATTACAGAAACCCCCTCCTTTAGCATAATTGGTACAACTTACTTCTTTACATTTAACCTGAGTTGCTCCATGTTTGATACAGAAGCCCCCTTCTCTAGCATATTTAGTACAACTTGCTTCTTTACATTTATACTGTGTTCCTCTATGTTTGGTACAGAAACCCCCTCCTTTAGCATAATTGGTACAACTTGCTTCTTTACATTTAACCTGAGTTGCTCCATGTTTGATACAGAAGCCCCCTCCTCTAGCATATTTAGTACAACTTGCTTCTTTACATTTTACTTGAGTCCCTCCATGTTTGATACAGAAACCTCCTACTTTAGCATATTTAGTACAACTTGCTTCTTTACATTTAGAATTAGTTCCTCCATGATTGATACAAAAACCTCCTATTTTAGGATATTTAGTACAACTTGCTTCTTTACATTTTACATGCGTCCCTCCATGTTTGATACAGAAACCTCCTCCTTTAGCATATTTAGTACAACTTGCTTCTTTACATTTAGAATTAGTTCCTCCATGATTGATACAGAAACCTCCTATTTTAGGATATTTAGCACAATTTGCTTTTTTACATTTAGCTTGAGTTACTCCATGGTTTTTACAAAAATATCCTCCATGATATTTTTTAGTAAAACTTTCTTTTTTGCATTCAGGTTCTGTATGACTTTCCAAATATTTCAAGGACACATGTTGTTCTAAAATATCTTTACATTTTGATATTTTGTTTAAATAGTGATTAGATTGATAACGTATTTTCATACACCTTTCTTGTATACACATTTTCTTTTTCGTATACATACAAACTCCTGATCCATCTGTTATTGCCTGTAACAAAAATATTTATTCAAGAAAAACAAGTTTTTTTTGTCTTAAAATATAGATTATCAAATTAAAACAAATACTTTCTATAATTCAATGGAAATATGTGTATGCATATATACCCAGTAGAATCTCATTAATACAAACTAATTGGGGATTGAAGTTGTTCGGATTAATTAAAATTCGGATAAATGACCTAAAAAATAAGACACGACCACCTTATTTTCACATTTTTTAATACAAATGGAATATAATACGCAGGAACTAATTCTATATTTACATTAATTGCAGGATACTTTGATCCTTTGTTATGATTTTATTTAAAACATGAGGGTACCCTCTTTGCTGGCCGATCATTATAAGGCGTCAGTCACTGTCATGTTAGACTTGCCTTCTGAAAAGTGGGAGCTTATGGTTCGGATTCCGGTTGGATCTATTGAAGGTGGTATTTCATAAAATGGTTTTCCAGTCTTCTTCCAGGCGAATGCGAGTAAATTACCTGTAAAGTGCTTCCTTCCTCATTCCTTCCCCATTAGAGCCATTATCATATAATTATGTTTATAACCTAAACAGGTAAAAAGGCAAAAGAATGGTTACAAAAATAACCAACAGGTTTTAAATTACAATAAAATTACAAAAATTACAATTTTTGCACCAATAATTCAATGAATAACCAAGCCCTTTCATTGGTGTTTATTAATGTACTAGTTTAGGAAGGCAAAGTATGGTTTAATAGGGTGTAAATTAATGAGTTTTAACGCTTCACTTTTTTTTTACCAAGAAAGGTAGCAATTGCCTTTCTGATAAAGTGTTGTGGGAATTATTTTTATGCTAGATTTAACAATAGGTATCACTAAGAATGTAGAAAGTAGTGGGTCTCAGGGTCCATACTCCCTGTAGAATTTGATGGAGACACCCCCCCCCCCTCCCCCNAGCAATTGCCTTTCTGATAAAGTGTTGTGGGAATTATTTTTATGCTAGATTTAACAATAGGTATCACTAAGAATGTAGAAAGTAGTGGGTCTCAGGGTCCATACTCCCTGTAGAATTTGATGGAGACACCCCCCCCCCCTCCCCCAGGAGGTCTATATGCACATGTAAAGACTTTTATTTGATAGGCTATAGTAACTTCTCAGGTGAACCCGTCCTAGAAAAAATAGCCTTCTATGCCCATGGTTGTCAATTGTGGCAATTAAGAGTAACAGCTAGTGATCAAATTTCAAAATAGTTATTTTATGATTAGATTTCAGGAATTATTCAAATTAAATCTGGATTATTTTAGAAACTAAGAATTTAGGTAAATATTAGTAAAATGGGATGGGGTCTAAGATGATCATGTAATTTGAATTTTGAACTTTTACTTTAGAAAATGATGTAGTTTTGTACTGTTGTGTATCATGACTATAAAAGGATGAAAATGGTTATAATCTCAACCAGATGTAGCAGAGATAGTCTAAAATTAAGCATCTTAGAACATTTACTCTAGACGCTACCCACCATAAATGGATCATAAGTGATACTAATGCTGTGTATTTATTATTAATACATAGATTTATAAGAAAGTAGGCTAAAGTTGTGCTGAGCTTTTACAATCACCTCAAAGAAGTGTTTAAAAAATGATACATTTTTATTGTGTCATAGTTATAAATGTTATTGGGATAAGCAATGAAGAAGGTTCACTGTTTAATATTACTATATATAACAAACAATCAGGAGTGTTTTTATAGATTGAATTAGTAGTTCTACAATGTTAAAAAAAGAACGGAAAAAGAGCTGTCTTGTTTTGTAGCCAGGCCAACATTTCAAGGGGATTGGGGGATGTTTGGGGTTTAAATGCTCTTAACTTCTACAGGTAAAGAAAGATTTAAAATATTAAATTACTCTAGGAGCTATCTGGAGTTTTATAATAAGGATTAAATACTGAAGTGGCGTCAAAATAAAATTTTACTCCTGCACAACATTATGGTGAGCATGGAATTTGTACCATAGTTGTATTATTTGCAGAAAATTACAACTTTAAAAAACACTATTTTGTAAATTTTTACCTCCCTTCATGTTCACAAAAGCTACTCACATTAAATTCGTCTTTGATTGGAGGGAATGTCAGCGGTAATGGTCCAGATCCTTGCTGCTGGTAAAGTTCATCATCTTCTTTACAAACTCTCTCCGACTTTATCGAAAAGTCAATTTCAGTCAAGAGAAAAATAGGCTTATTTCAAAATTAAATTATTACCATGCATATATAAAAAACATAAAATATTACATGTAGGCTATATTCTATAAGACATTATTGATTATGATTAAAATGTTGTATTAATATAAATTTAAGCTAATTATTTGTAGTGACAGTGATAAGCAAGTAAGTATTAGATGAAAATAATTCAGTACAATTGACTGGGGTCAAACCTTGAAAATAATACTTGACTAAAATTATGTTGCTATCTGTACTAGCCCTGATATAGATTTTATAATGTTATTGGATTTACTTCTTTAACGCTAATAAATCCCATAACAAGATCTAGGATCTTTAAAAAAAATGTCTTTTTAACTATATATATTAAAAAAACTGGTTATTAATTCTGAGTTTAATCGTTTGGTTACGAATAACAGCAACAAGTATTTTTAATGTTATAATCCCATTATAAAAGGTGGATTATATTATGATGAAAGATGTTATTTGCAAGTACTTGAATGTATTTAAACTTGTAGTTAGGTTTAAATGTTATAGGCAAACTTTAGCTAGTAAAATAGTTGCCTACTTTACTATTTACATTTTTTTAAAGTTTAAACTAATATTAATATCATATAATTACAGAATTACAGTGAATTTAATTGTCTAAATGATTAAAGAATTTTTTTTAAATCAATTATATTGGTCAATTTATGTTGGTTACAACATAGAAAATTAAAATAAATAGAAATAAATTGAGAGAATGGGGAAAGATATAGAGTTTATTAGTGATCAAAATTTCAAGTGTTTCAAGCTGTAAAAAAAAGTTAGGAGGATTAATAAATATTTGTCTGCCCAAGTGACAGTGGGAAATATAAAATGCCGAAAAATTGAATTTCAAATAATTTTCCTAATAATGTAAAATATAGTTTAACATGATAACTTAACAGCTTGAGGTGGGATGGGAAGGGACGTGATAATATGTCAATGTTTTCACAGTTTTTAAGGCAAAACTCGTTTTTTGGCTAAAATTAAAAAAATATTGCTTCAGTACAAAAAAAGAATTTAATTTTCTTCACATGGGGGTGGAATTTAGTAATTGTGTTAAATCTTAACTCAATAAGTTTGTTGGATGATGCCATCATGCTCATGAAATATATTCAAGAGCTGTTGATATAACCACGAGAAGAAAATTAAACTATGTTTGTACTGGAGAAATACTTTATTTAGTTTGGCCAAAAAAATGTTTTTCCATAAGAACTGCAAAAACACTGGCTTAAAAGGGGAGTTTCCGTGGTAGTGACATTAACATATCTTTAGGTTAATTTTCTAGGACACAAAAACTAATCACCGACTTATCCAACTCTTCTTTAATTGAAGGAAATGGCAGCAGTGGTTGTTGACCTCTTTGTTGCTGGTAGCACTGCAAGCCTTTATCAAATTCTGACTTTATTGGAATGTCAATTTCGGTCTGAAATAAAATAAAACATTGATATTAATGTGTGGAAATACATTTGTATAAAGCCGTTCTCACTTTCATTTATGGCTCTAAATAATTTAGGAATGTATACATTCTTGGCCCACTAAACAGCAAGATGGATTTATACTCTGAGAAGGCTATACACTGATGGATTAATATAATCTAAGATGAATTAGGGCTTAAAATTCATTAAAATGTTTGTAGGCCTATCAAACACTATAACAAGATTATTGTTCCTACAATAATATTTGATACAAGCTGTTGTTAATTTGTAATATTTGAATTGCATAGAGTTTGGTTCGGACTAACACAGGGGAGTCAGTGTCGTAATATGATTCAAACAAAGGTTTTAACAACTTAACTATTAGAGACCTATTCTGATAAAAATAATGATTTACCATTATCTGCTTATGAAATAATAGCTACCTCCTCTAGCCAAGTTGCAGGCTCACCAGGAATGTGTATTTTACAACCGGACAAGCAAAGAGGATACAAAGTTCATATTCAAGTATTCATGCATTTATAAATACCGGTAGTATTTTAAAATATACTAATTCAATAGAAATACCCCGAACTGACACAAAAATAAATAAAAAAAGCAACAACAAAAAAATGCTTAAAAACTCCTAAGATTACTCAAAAGACATAGAACCAAAAAAATATTGAAAACGTGCCACCAAAGGTTTATAGAATGTTTATTCTATGAACATCAAACATTACTGGATTGAAAGTAGTATGGTTTATTAACTTTAATATTAATATGAACTGAAAAACTAAATACAGATCAGGCCAGAACAAATACTATCAACAGAAATACCAATTTATGCATTAATGTACCAATATCATAATGAAAAATGTTAAACTGTTATACCAACAAATATGACCTTATATTTCAAAATGACCAATAAAATAAACATCTATAACAAGACAACAAGAGTATCTTGAACAGATGTTAAGTACCTATGAGCGAGCATTGCATGTGGCAAACAAAACAAAAAACCAAATCAACCAAAATCCAAGCCCTGATTATTAGTGTTGAATCATGAATATATTATCTGTGTTTTGTTTCTGACAAAGGTCTCCTGTCTTATATTCCAGAAGTACCCTAAGATGATAAACAGATGAGTAGTTAGTTACCAGGGACATCTAGTGAGTTAAATAGTTCAGAAAAACTATTAATGCCTAGATTGAAACATGATTATATCCTCTTTAAGTGTAGATGAATAGATTCAGATAACCTATTTTATCTTAGAAATAAAACACGTTTTCCCATTTAAAATACACAGGAACTAAAGAAGTAATAGTATTTATAATATAATCCACAAATGCAACTAGATTTCTAAAAAAAACAACAATAAAAAACATAAGATCAAAATAAGAATATCATTGATCATTTTTCTACATAGGTATTGGTACATAGGAATATTAAGAGCGTGCATCACATACCCATCAATACTGTGAGGTAGTCGGCTAGAAATCGTAGATTTACACAAACACTATTGCATACGGATCATATCCGATTAAACATTAATGGTGATATAAAGTTAATAGTTTCCTAATACATAACATTTTTGAAATATCAACATATATTTGGATAAAAACCGCGTTGAAAAGGTCGATTTTAATCAATTTAGAATGTATTTACAGATAAGTGTTATGTACAAATCTCTATTTTGTCTTAATAAGGACATACTGTATTCATTAACAAGAAACTTTGTTGCTTTGTCCCCCATCGCCACCGCGGAAAATGTCGAGAAGTCATTCAAATATGAATGCATGCACACATTTAGTACCATTATTCCTCAGTACAAGGAAAAAGGCTTCATAAACAAAAGCGAAATTATCTACTCACCCTGCCGCCCTATTTAACCAGCGACACAACGCGCACAATACCATCACAGCCACACGTCAACACTCTGGACTGTAAACTGAGCTCGAGGATTTGATGCAGTTTCCTACCTTAATCTCCAGGTTAACTTCCTGCTGAAGATATTCCAAGTCATCTTCTGGTTCAATCTTCACAGGGACTGCCCATTCATCCATTCTGTGAGGTTGAAGTCTATAAATCACTTACTGTTAATATATGTGGGATAATCTGAAAGACAAGCACAGACATTGATAGTAAAATAATTATAAGCTACCTCACAAAAATAGTTTGTGAGTATGGGTTAAGATTATTCTTGGTGGCAGTTTGGACTTTACCTCAATCTACACGTACTTTCTAATACAAATGACAAGGGTTCAAACTCTCCCATTATGATTATGTTTAGGGAAAGTATTTTAAAATTACCGCGATTTTTAATTATAGCAAATTAAACTAAGTCAATCTAATAAATCCACGTTTTATTTACTTTGGACAAAAAGGCATGCTATTAAAACTGTGAAATTAAAAACTAAATCTTCTATATATTTTACTAGAAAAACTTATCCCATATTTTTTACTTATAAATTGGTCAATGATAACATAGTTCACTCCCTCTATATAAATGATCTTGGTGTTCTCCTGGACAACAAACTCTACTTCCACTATCATGTTGACCAAATATTATCCCAATCATTGAGATTACTGTCTTTTTAAGTTTATTACCTCGTCGTTTAAGAAAGTTGACTGTTTTTTTTATGTTTGTACTTATGCCCTGGTAATATCTAAGTTAGAATATGCTACTGTTGCTTGGAATACTATTATCTTAACTGATTCGGTCTGATTGGACACCATTCAAAGAAAGTTTGTCCCTGTGTTCTTTGATATATTCTTTAATAACCGGATTTATTATGATTATGACAGAATTCGAAACCTCTTAGGGTTCCAAGCCCTCTACTCCGTAAACTTTATTGTGACGCCATTTAAGTTATTAATATTTCCAACAGTAGCATTTCTTGTAAATTTTCCCTCGCTCATGTAGGTATACATATCCCTTCTCGGAACTCTAGTAATCCACAATTATTTTCTCTCGTCAAATCTTGCAAGGAGTGTGTACCCTATAGGCTGCTGTATACACAGTGCTTATTCCAGATTTTTTGAATTAGACTTTTATCATAAAAGAGCCAAACTCTGTGTGTTATTTGAAGAACTCCCTTATAACTAATTTATCATGTAGCGGCTCTGCTTCAAAAATATAAATTTACTTTATTCTGATTTATTTTTTGGTTATTCTTATAATTTTTAAATACTTATGCCTTTAGTACTACCATGTTATTTATTTATTATTTTTATCATCTATCATTAATATGTCCTATCTAGTATGTATCGTTATTTAGCTATAATTGTTTGTTTTATTTTGTTATTATACTTTTCAGTGCCGGCCTGTCATGTGTTTCACGACTACAATAAATTTAACTGAGGATTATTATTATTATTATTGGTGTTTGTGTTTTTTTGTGAGTTTTTGTTTGTTTGCAGAGGCGGTGGTGGTATCATCGTTGTTGTGTGTATTGTAGTAGTTGTAGTTGTTATATAAAGCATATAAACCAAACAGATAGTAAGAGGCAGTGTTGAATAATAATAATTAATATTATTATATACTTAATAAATCGATTTATCAATTAGTATTAAGATTTTATAAAGATTGGTAATTTTGAATAACCCTACAGATTAAAACAAGACTCAATTAAAATATCAAGGATTCATGTGTACTTTTAAATGTATGACATCATCTAACAGGAAGGATTCCATTTGTAATTGGTTTAGTTTGGATGGATTCTTGTGTAAAGTTATATCATGTTGATCATTTGTGGATGTTAAAGATTGTTTTCAAAAAAGCAATTATAAATGTTTCTCATATGAAAGAGTTGGATTTGCTAAGAAAAAAGGGTAGATATGGTCACTGTATGTATTTATTGTAGGTGTGTAAAATCAATAAATATTTGGGGTGTATTTCAGATCTAGCCATGTTCTCAAACTCAGATTGACGCGTTAGTATGCAACATGGCCAAGATAAATCTCATCTTTTGGTCAATTTTTATATTTTGTCAAAATAACTATATTTTTATTTTCGTATGCATATCAATTTGTTGTTTAATATAAGGTAGGACTAAGTTAAAACATTAAATGTTGATATTTTTGAAATAATTGTTTATATTGGGTAGCCTACTATTCCCTAAATTTATTTCATCCCGTTGCATCCAACTTTAAAAGCTAGAACTTAAAATAAATTCAGTAATGATAATTAAAACAGGAACAGGTTGACATAGACCAATATATGAGGACTAAACATAAAAACCGTTCATTTTGATGATATATCTAAACAAACTGCAAATCACAAAATGTGTACTTACTAGCATTACACTTATAAAAATCCGAAGAATCCAATTATGCTACTTTCCACTTGCTAATTAATGAATTATAATCTCAATTAATATTCATGAAATAAATTTATTTTTTAATTGTAAGATGACGTCATATTGTAAGGGAGCATGCATCAAACGACGTGATCTAGTTTGTTTACATTTGGACTTGAGATTTATTGATTCAAATAAATATAATCAAGGTATCAGGGTATTTGCCAACTCCTTGCGAGTATAGTGATAGTAATGATTTTGAATGGTTTGTAATCTTAAGTGAAATATAGTCTATTATATGATACGGTGCTTATGTTTCATTCCCGAATGTATTTAGGGAAACAGCTAACACGAAAACAAGAAAAGGACTTCAATGAAGTATTCTAAATCAATTTAGTATTGTTATTTGGAGTATTGATTATATTTAGGTCCAGTCTATAACCAGTCACTAGCAATAGTATTTATTGCTTGTTTACAATAGCACATGCCAGCACAGTCGTATGTTGGAATAATGTTATGTGCTTGTTGGAAGGAAAAGAACATCGTTCACCTTTTGTGTTTAGCAAATAGAACAAATATATGTACATTTATATAGTCAAATAGAGCAATTAGTTATATGGTCGTGTTACAATTTTAATTCTGTTAAGTTTTATAATGTATTTAGTTTTACTCACTCAGGACTAAAACACTTCTTATGAATTGGTTACTTCACAGATCACATTACTCTAGAAAGATATGGATACTCCCGGCTAAAAGTGTTGTAGAGAGTTTTCTGCGTCACTAGCGCTCCTGTGTTGATACAGCGTGTTTTTCTAAACTCCTTTTGACCAGCCTCTGTGGCTTGGTTGATCTGCATGGGAATTTTTTACTCATTACTATTATTGACCAAATTATCTACTTTATTTTTATAACCTTCTTATTTGATAGTAGCTTCTATTACATGTTTTAGTGTTATTATTAATGTTAATAATCGAACCTTATCATGACTGTCGCTAAGGAGATAAAGCCACTATCAAAATAATAAGAAGGGAATAAAAATAAATAATATATCATTTTGTAATTTAGTACGCCTTACTAAATATACATAGAGTCGTAACCGCTTGTCAGAATTGTAGTAGAAACGTGTCGGTTGTCATGTCGTATTGAAGTTCCTCACTACAAAATGAACTTTTTACAATAAAATGTCGTAGCACGCAATTTCAACCAATAGAAATTAATAAAATATGAGCAGCTAAAAATTAATAAATATACCAGTCTTTTAAATTTTATACAACTATATAAGTAGCACTATTTTCAATATTAATCTATATGAAAAAGATACTTCATGACATACTCAAGTACAGTGGCGGCTCGTAGCTAAAATTAGTGGGGGTGGTACTAACACGGGAAGCAAAACAGTGCATTTTTAGGTCACAGCCGCAAAGCCAACTTTTCCGTTGGTACCAATCAAAATTAAATTTACGAATTTATTTCTTGTCGTTGCTTTTGCCTGGCTGAGATATTAGAATATCAAGTGTTGAATGACCTCTTTTATTAACAATAACTTTCTCATGGATAGATAACTGTGAAAACTTAAGCTGTTGAAGTTCACTTACAGTCACAGAACTTATTTCTTGTAGATGCAAGGCTATGGTTAAAGTTTTCTGTTATATAAAAGAACCGGGAAAAAAATATGAATCATATAGAATAGCTGGAAGCAGAATAATAATCTAATTCTACACTCTTCTACACTTTATCACATTCAAGAATATGCTACACGGTTTTTAAGCACAACACACGCTGAGTAAAATAAAACTTCCTTCCACCATCACGCCAGAGCCACAGTGCTCTCTGTTTGTTGATTGGGGACAATGTTTGAGCGCTGTGAGGGATTGGTCTACTTCTAATATTCATACAACCTCGAAATCTCAGCGGGGATAGCATCTAAAATGTGTTTATTTTACAAATAGTATAACTTGATTTTGAAAAGTGGTCAATCTTTTCAATTTCAACTTTGTTACGAAGCCCCAAATATTGCACATATAGGCCTATAATATTAGATACATAAGGATGTGGCAAAGAATAATAAATTATTTGTTTGAATGGGTTAGTTAATACATATTATACGCGGTGATTTTTTTGACAAGACATGAGTCTGAACAGACTTGCAATGTCTATATCAAACGATAAAGAATTAAAAAGGAATAACGTCAAATCTATGTTAATGATTAAAAGTTGGTGTATCTTTGTGTCTTTCATTATGGTTGCATGGTATCTGCCACATGCAGAGGTTTGACATTTAAATATTAGTAGTCTCTGTGCACAAACAAGTGTACCGCGAAGCAGATATTTTACAATTATTTTGACTAGCAGTTTTGTAATTAATTAAAAACATAAAACAATGAAGAAATATTAACGCCATAAGAAAGCCTTACGAATACATTTCATAGCCTTTGTAATGTAGGTTAGTGGACATGTAGAGTAAACAAGAAGAGTTTGTTATCCCCTTCTCATGTCGCCATGATATCTTATTGTTAAATGTGGTGATTTATTTCTAATAAATACCTTTTAGGTATTAATACTTTTTTAGCTGTAAACTATTTTATGCTTTACCATTCTTAGTTTATAACTTATGCTTTATACCCTACACCCTTTTTATAACTTTTTAATCTAATTACCCTTTTTACCCAAAAATATTTATCTTGGAGTAAGCCGGTAATTAATCTAAAATGAGCAAAAATTGCCAAAACTGTAAAAAGTAAATCTATTCAAAAAAGACAATAAGACCTAAATGGCAAAAATAGCAAAAATGACCAAAACTACCAAAACGTTTAAAAAAGTCAAAGTTGGGCAAAAATGATCAAAATCAACCAAATGTCAAAAAAGGTACATTTGGGTAAAAATGTTAAACAGTAAAAATTGTAAAAGGAATCAAAAGTAAATCATAAAGATAAAAGATAGAGATCAAAAGGCTAAAATAAATTTAAGAAAATGTTAAAAAGCCGCAAAAGAAGTAAAATAAGGTGATATAAAAGGTTAAGGGGTGAATAGTGTAGACGGGATAGAAAGAGTAAAAACGAGAAAAGGGGTAAATAGGGCAATGAGGAAGAAAAGAGAGGGTATTAGGGTAAAGAGGGTAAAAAATCTAAAAAGGTTTATCTTTTTTTAATTCAGGGAGTGTACCTATGTCTACATACACTCCACGTTGTTAAGGTTTCTAACAATATGAGACTATTTTTGGAAAACATTTTAATATCTTATTAAGGAATGTTATAACATTATTAACTTAGACAATAGAATGAATATGAATATTATTATAATATTAGAAGCTAATTAAGTGAACAAGTACACAATATTATTCAAATAACTAGTTTAGTTAAATAAATATTATATGAATAAAACTAAATGGTTGTACAATAAGTAAAAATCTCGGTAGTCATAACATTCCAATAATATAGTTTGTTTATTTATTTATTATATATACAAACATTTTTTTAATGCTGTGACTGCTGGTAACTTTACCTTTCATTATAATTATACAAGTTAAAAAGGTATGGATGGTAGGTATTAAGGCACGTAACTATAAAAAGTGATTGTACATTTGTGAGACTTGAATGTAGGTATTAAACCCATTTAAAAGAAACTAATTTAAGAAACCTTAAAATATACAAATACCTAAAAAATAATAATTCATATTTAAACATTTTAAATATTAGACTTAAATGTTTAAATCAAGAGATATTCTGAGATTGAAATAAATTATCATTTTTATAAAATTTGATGATGCTAGAACATTTTCATTTGAAAGTAGGAGAGTATTAATATGTAAAAATTATAATGTCAATTTAAATTTTAAAAAGTTGTATTATTGAATTTATTCAAATTGATATTATATCTGTTAATCCCTTGTTTCTTTGTAGTGCGCCTGCTTTCGGAACACATTCAGTGACTAATAGTTTAAATTCTCGCCAGCTTCATTTTCAGGTCTTAAATGGAAAGAAATCTCATCTTATTACAAACATTGTAACACTATGAATTAATCATCTCGCATTGGGCGTCGATTGAAACACTACGGATTTTTTCCAGATATATTAATGCTGTGATGATGTTTAGGGTGTCTATAGCTTCGTGGTCGAGCGCCTATCATCACTGTATGGAAAATATACCATTTTACCAGCTGTCTATAGCTCCATGGTAGAGCACTAATTAGAACGGTATAATTAATAAATGTAAGAAAGAGAATGGTTGATGGCTGTTTATTCACACACGGTTTATTTAATTTTAAATGGCACCTTTGAATTACTTATACATACTCTAATTAAATGCTTTATATCAATGCACACTTGTGATATTAATATAAATTATTGTATTCTGTGTTAGTCCCTGACTACGAGAGCCAGTGCTAGATTTGTGAGTCCCTAACTGCTTTGCTTGTGTGTGCGTGGGTGTTATAGCGACTTGTGTGTGTGTGTGTGGCTTGTGCGTGGGGACGAATCCCTGGTGTGGATGTTTGGACGCCTGGCTGATACGCACAAACGTTCTATATATGACATACCCCTTGCATCTTTTTCCCTTCGTCAACAGTGTAAAAACTAACTAATAGAAAGAGTCCTGGCGACAGGTGTTGTGAAGGTTAGCTTCTTATTGGTATAGGGAATTGGCGTCTTTGCCAAATACTGCGTAGTTGTTCCTTTAACAGGAAATATTGTATAAAAATATATGGATGAATCATAAAAGGATACTCTACATATATTACTTTAAAGAAAAATTACCTTCATCCATAACTTTTTACATAATTTAGAGTAATCTAAACCAATATCATTACAACAGGGTTGGAAACAGATAAAGGTATGTACAAATGAAACTATACCAGTAACTGTTGACGTTATTATTAATGTAAAGGAAAATATTTTTATTAGTTAAAGTCAGAACAGGCATATCTACCTACAAAATTGATGTAGGCCTTTGCGATAAGGCTCCCATTCGTTACGTTGGTCACACTGACATGTGAGTGAGCGCGTGATTAGCAGAGAGCTCTCAATAGTTGTTGACTAGGAAGCAAAGGTTCGAATCTTGGCTCAGTGAACTGAGGGTGGTCTTTGACGAGTGATTTATTGCTGTGGTTTCCCCATCCTCTCTCCACGCCACTGGTGATTCTTATTTGTAAAGGCCTACTTTGATTATAATATTGAAGTATTTTAACGTATCAGTTTTATATAAAGAGTTTATTAACCCGCCAAGATGGCGTAGTTGGCTAACGGCCTAGTTTCGTGTAGAGCCACACTGCCGAGGATGGGGGGGAGGTAGGTAGATCAAGGTTCGAATCTCGGTCGGCTGAACTGGGGGAGGGAGGTTGGTATTTCCTAAATTATTTTTCCCACTCCCTCCACACAAATGCGGAATCACTTCCCTCAAATTCAACTTTCACAGTTCCTAATCCATTAGCGTAATTAGTACTTAAGCGAATAGCCCGAACGGGTAGTAAGACGTGGTGGTAAATAATAATAATAATAAATATATTTTATGGTCTTCCCAATTTAACTAGGCCGTTAGTAGCAAGTGTGCTAAACCTATCGATGTTTACAAAAAAGTGTCAAAATGAGAAGTTTTCCTAGCACGCAACAGACCAACACACAATAATATTGGCTAGCGCCTGTAAACTAGACTGTTCCGGCTCTAGCGCGCGCTTGTAAAATAGAACCAGTTCTATCTTTCAAGCGCGTCGCTCGCTCGCTCGCTCGACCAGTCTGTCCGTTCCCTAATTCTTGAAAATACTGATCGTAAGGTAAAAATTAGTGTAGGCCTGCGTATATATATAAAATACTTTTGGTAGAAAGAACAATAAAAGCTAGTTGCTAAAGTTATTAAAACAATCTTAATATATTCATACATCAAGTAATTTTTTCTGCAGCCGCCACTTTTGATAGATTTAATCAATACCTATAGAATAATACAAATATTATAATAAAACTTTATCAACTTTGGCCGCCAAAAATTATGTTTGTATCTTCTCAACTGTTCTTTCAATCAAAATCAGGGTAATGGAGAGTTAGGGAGAGGGTAATATTCTGAGAAACGGTTCAATTTTTGAGCATTTGTCGCGTACCCGTAACAACACATGTGATATTCATATTCCCTTCTAACAGCTGTATCTTCTAAGCTATTGAGAATAATAAACTTGTCCCTAAACACTTTTTTTTGTGAGCCAAAGCGATGTAATGTTCGACATGCTCTTGTCTGTGGAACAGCCATTCGTCAGAGTACTCGTGTAGACCTGCGCTCTAACGTCCGTAGAATGTTTTCCTCTGTGTTCTCATGGGCTTGACCCGCACGATCTGATGATTAGAGCATCAGGAAGTACACCGTTAGTAACCAAATTGTTGAAAACTCTGATGAACACTTTCCGATTGGGAGATGAGTGACATTGTTATAACGCATCATAGAACACACACACGGGTCTGCACAACTTTCAGTTGCTAACTGGATCATTCATGCTCATGCGTCAGTGAAGGAGGAGGGGAAAATAGAACATATGTGCGCACGCAACAGTGAAACAGATGTATCTCAGAAACTATTTATAATAATAAACATGTTACTAAATACTTTTTTGTTTACAATGGCCCATACTATCCTCTCCCAAAATATTTCCCTCTCCTCCTAACTCCCCTGTATTACTTGAAAAATGTTGAGGTGTCGTGTTTATAAAACATAATAGAACAAAGGTAGAGATTATGAAAATAAAAAAAGGGGGTGAATATGATGTAAATATGATACTTGTATTAAATTAGGGAGACTACTCTCCTTTAATTGGTTTCTAATTCATACATTCATGTCTCACATGTTATACTCATTTCCTTTTGTTACGTGCATAAATTTAATAAAACACATATTTGACTTGTATTATTATATTTTACCGTTGTGACTATATTTACCTTTTGTATTCCAACTTATTTTTATTTGTCATATTTATTTTCAATAAATTTACTTTTTTAATCATATCATCTAAACCAGATATTCTCAAAGTGGAGCCCGTGGACCCCCAGGGGTACGCGTGACTAACACGTATGAGAATCACTGCTCTAAACTATTCATACTGCTAGGTTGTTTTAATAAAAGTAGATTTAAATTAATTAAAATGGGTTTTTAAATGATAATAAGCCAAACATAAAGATTTTATGTTTTTGAATATTAGATTTTAGACCTAATATTACGCCAGATACGCGTTTAAATTAGGCCACATCTGACGTAAGTGGTTGTCTGCGTCTTACAATAATAACTGTCCGTGATATTTTGTGTCGAGTGTGGACTGCTATTTATC
>CABFOV010008266.1:0-12066 GCA_902141375.1 Timema poppense
TGCCACAAATATTGTAATACGCATTTTGTAGGGCTGCGCTTTGTCATTTATTTTATTTTATCTTTGTTTATTACTGTCTGAACCTTTAGACCAGTGGTTTACAACCTTTTGCGAGGTTCGACCCCAGTATTTGTGTTTGAGACCATCACGACCACCCCTTGATAATCTTCAAGAGTTCAAAGCCAATATCTTTTTTCACTTATTTGCGTGGAGGGAGAGGAGTGGACAGTTTAGGAAAAATTACCCTCATTACTCCCAGCTTGGATTCGAATCTTGACCTCCCCATCACCGACGAACCAAACCAATCGAGCATGACATTAAGCTTGTTTGTCCATCTATGTTTGTTTTAACTTATTATAAATACCTCATATAATTAAGTGAATGCTACGAAAAAGTTGAACAACGAGAATAAATGAGCCCGGCGGGTATTTGTAAGTTTTGGTAGTAAGCCACTCGCCCAAACACTAAACTGGTAGATTGGGTTAGAAAGCAACCGGCAGAGTTGGATAACCAACAGGAACTCAGGCAGTAATTGGACAGGTTAACCGGTTAAATTTCTATTGGGAAAAAAATTATCATAAAAACTCAGAAAAGTTAAATAAAAAAACATATTCTTAACCAAAAGGTGCTAACACCCGAAACACGCCGTGACCCCAAACGAGGTCACGATTCTTGTATTAATTTCACTTCATCATCCCAATTTTTTTCTCTCTCAATTTTAGCAACATTTTCAAGACTGAAGACGGAATATTTCTTCTCCCTCTACCGTAAAGTATTCAGTGCTTTTGTCTCTCTAATTAGAGAATATCAGCTGTAGTCGAGAGAAGACGGCCTCATAATGTTAAGAACAATTCTATGAACTTTGCAAGTGGTTAACACTGATTTAACATAGTATAGTATTTTATCTTCAATAGTGTTTTTATTTGTTAATGTTTATATTGATGTAATTAATTAACTACCGCTAACATTTGAAAATTAATAAACATATAACAAACCAATCCTCCAAAAATAGCATCAAGTGTAGTGTAAGAAAACTGTATGTGAAAACAACAATAATACATCAGCATTTTGGTCGTCCGCGCCTTGGATAGCGAGTTCATATTTTAATTAAACATTACATCATAAAACCTTTTAGACAAAATGTTAAAGAAAAAAAATCACCTATTGAGGGTGAAGGGGGGTCAAGTGTAAGGTTGTTAAAATAGAGGGTTGCCTTGATCAGTCGTTTCCGTGAGACAGTTTAGGCTGAACCGGTGACAAGCCATACATCCCCGTGTTTGATGGAGGAAAAGTTTGTGTTGTATTTATTTGATTTCAGAACCTTTTATTTATTAGGGCGAATTTTTGTTACTAGTTCATAATGCATCGTTACAATACATAGTTTTTGCTAAATATTCCAATATAATAGTCTAATCAAGTGCGTACTACTAGTTTAAAACTATTTATAATAAAAAAAAACCATGTCAAATATTAACTAACAACAGTTTCACACTTCAGGTTTGTGATAGTATCAAGAAGATAGTATAGTTTAACACAAACACCGTATAATCTCATTAAAATAAGAAAAATCAAGCTATTAACATTTAAAAACAGTTTTGTATTTTCACATATTTATCGGGGAAATATATATTCAGGTTCTGTAATAATAAATTAATATCAATTATAAATATAGTCATATATTTCATAATCATTCAATAAAAATCATCGCAAATTTATTTAAAAAAATACATTTAATGTTTTTTAAATTTATAGTGTCTATCTTTGTTATTCGTTTGTACAGAAAAAATACACTATTTTCTATTATATTTTCATTTAATATAATTAATAATAAATTGTTTGATGGTATTAATGTGATACCATCCAACATAAGATAATCAGTACTCGTTTAGAAACTTTATATTGAAATGAAACATAAGTGAGTAGTCTACAGAAACTACGCTATTACACAATAATCATAATATGCTCGAAGATGTTATTTGCGGGGATATTATTTGTATTTTATGTTATCAAACAGTCAAAATCATCAAGGAGAAGTTGTTACCAGTTTAAAAACATGGCCTCAGACCATTTCTATTTTATTTGATAATTTTCGCCAATTATCTATCAACAAATTTGATCATATTGAAAAATATTTTCATTTCATTTAGTCGATTTGGAGAACCATAATGTCATGATTCTCTTTGTCTTCTCAGGCAATGTTGAAGGAATGCATAGCCTCCATTATAATACATGCGAAAATAAAAGATTATGTTCGTATTTCTTTTAAAGTTGGTATAATTGATCATGGCAATGTATGGTAGATTTTATTTTTTAAATACAATAGAATTTTCACTTTACTTTTGATAATAATTACTACCAATACCTTTAAATAACAACAATAATATATTTAAATGTTATCAATACTAACCACAGTAAATGCTTGCTTTTTTACTTTCTCTCTATTTTACAGGTATATAAAGTATGGTGATCGTCAAAAAAATCGAACTCGAGATTTTGAGGAATCTTGACGTTTCATGACTCTCTGAATCCGAAAAAGCGATTTTTGAATTTCCATGTGTCTGTCTGTCTGTACCTCCAACTAGAGCCTAAACTATTTTACCTATTGAGCTAAAATTTGATATCTAGGGTTCTCATAGGGTTGCCCAGAGGATTTTTTGGAATTCAATATCCACCCCTAAAATTAAGGGTAGTTTACTGAAAGGCAAAAAGAGAAAAAGTCGATTTTATCAAAATCGGCTCTAACGATTTTGATTAAATTTCATTTATAAACATTAATAAATATTCCAAACAAAATGGCTACTCGCAATATTTCGGCAAAATGGCTTTAAGAGCTCCAGTTTGAAACGTAAATTAACATTTTTTATAATATCTCAGAAACTATTTTAAATATGAAATTACTTAGCATTACAAATATGTATATATATTTATAATACAAATATTTTATTAGAAACATATTTTTATAAAATCAATATCTTTCAATCTATACGCAATTATATATATTTTTTAACTTTTTGGACATTAAGTATTGCGACCGTAAAAAAAATCTAACCTGAAATGTTGATGGATGTCGACGTCTCATGACCCCCCGAACCCTAAAGAATAGTCTTTGCAATGCCGTCTGTCTGTGTATCTATTAAAACATAAAATTAAGAGTAGTTTTATAAGGGGCGAAAAGAGAAAAAATAGGTTTTCTCAAAATTTGCTCCAACGATTTTGATTAAAATTCGTATCTAGGCGTTGATTAAGATTATAAATAAACTGGCTATTTTCATTTTCCCATGAAAATTATTTTTAGGGTACTTTACAGAAGCGTTAATTTCCGTATCTCCACAACTATTTGAGATACTAAACAACTTATCATTGCAAAATTGTAGGACTATTATAAATAAATAAACTTTTATTTGACATATATTTTTATAAAAGCAACAGTTTCTGAAATATTTGCAAATATATTAATACAATTTTGTGAGCTTTAGTTGTAAACATATACTACTTAAGTCTTAACGCAATAATTCTCAAATGCCATAGAGTAATTAAATATAAGTATCTAAGAAAGTATGTTATTTTTCCTTAAACCTCTTAGGATAAATGTTTGTACAGAAATGATCTATCTCCATTTTAGACTCAATAGTCGATATTTACATTTTTTATTGGTCAAAATTTATAAATGAGGCTATTAATAGCAATGCGATGACTTGAAGATGTGCAACACCTAATAAAATGTTAAAATTTTAACCGAAAATCGAAATTTTAATACGAAGTGTTGACCCTTGTGGACCCAATATTAATCTTTTTTATTGGTCCAAACATACAAATGAGGACATTAATTCTTTAAAAATAAAAATATAAGATTTAAAACAGAAATTTTGATGGATCTTGACGGCAATCTTGCCATCTTACATTATTCCGTTCAGAAATCTTACGAGTTTATAGAAAGAGAGAGAAAGTATACGCTGTGCGCCGTACCATTTATTTTAAAAGGTGCTTAAAATGTCAATTTGTAAGAAAATCGAAGCATAGATATAATTAGTAATTTTTCCCGTAGTACAAACTCTACAAGTTTTAGTGAATTTATCTTGCCTCACCTAAAAATATGTCATGAATTTTACTAATTCTGAGGAATTAAATTTAATTAAATGACCATGTTTCATCATTTTTAACGTAGACTATAATTTTATTTTTGAAATGTTTCGTTTTAAAAGTATTTCACGAAAGATAAATTGATTTTTGGTGTCCAACAGCAGATTGGACACTATTTTCATACGTTCTGCATTGCTCTGTGAAATAATATCCTTTACTAGTTTTATTTGACGCCTAGCTGATCGGGGCTGGGATGACTTTTTTTATTATTATTATTGCAACCCGATTCCCATTCAGATATACGCATATAATGAACTATGCTGTGTGTTAGGGATAATAGATGAGTAATGTAGAGTTTAAAGGAAATGGGCCCACTTTTGCGAGGTGGGAGAGCTGAACACCATTTAGTAAAGCACATTCTCTATACACCCGACCGAGACTCGAGCCCCGTTGCCCCCGTCAGTATCAAACCAGACTAAATGAACTTAACATTTAGACCACTTTATCACTAGCTCAGGCTATGTTTCCCTTTATTTCCTTCGTACCAGCCAATAAAACATAGTGCCTTTTAAAACACGTCCTGCTTTTGGTTTTAGCTTTTATTTTCCAAACAAAGTTTAGGCGTTCAGAATTAAGGTGTATTTTCTTAGGGACGGCTGACGCGTGTGGTTACCGCAGTGCGGCCATCGCATGCAATTCGCTCTGCTGTGTCCGTTTTCTTTACACGCGTCGGTCGTGTGGCGAACATTTCTCTCTGGTAGTAATATCATTTATATTACTCCACTAATATAAAACCAAGAAATGGAGTAGCTGCCTTTGTATCAACACGCCACCAAGAAACGCATCCTAGATTTTATCAAACCGTCATTTATTGCTAAAAACCTCGCCCTTTGACGTCTACCACCAACGACTGCTCTGGAAGCAGTCTAGCCGCAGTCGTACGTGCGTTTCTACAGGTTTTCTTAGATGTAATAATGTATAAATATAATATGAATAGTTGATTGGGGTAGTTAGGTAATTTTGACACGGCAATCACTTTTAGTGTTAATAATGGATATTTTTTTCTGCCCTGGATGACGGTTAGAATTTAATGTGACTTTATTTAAAGTCTATGACGCGTTGTGGTTTGAAACAAAGGTGGCTTTCCGTTCCTTGTTTTTATTTGAGAGGAGTGATAGAAATAATACTACTATCAGAGAGCAATGTTATCACACAGCTGACGTGTCTAACGCGATGGCCACACTGCTGCAGCAACACATCGGTCATCTCTAAAAGAAATGCACCTTGACATGGATAGCAATACTTTGCTGCGGATGCATTGGCGTCACTTTTACTGACCTGTAAATTTACAGTGGCACGTCCACGTGGAGGTATAACCATGGAGGGTTTGGGGTTAGTGAGAGTGCGGATATCACATTAAACCACTTCAAAACAGGCACATAGACATCACATTACCACACCCCGATCTTTCAGTTTCCTATATTTCCACAAGCCCCCCCCCCCCCCCCACTCCAAATTTNAAATTAATGTTTTGACATGGCTACACCAAAACATTTAATCTTTATCTTGGACACAATTTCACGTAATCCGGTGGTGTCGTGTGCGTTTCGTCCTTATACAACTGATAGAACTGGTTTTACAAAATTTCCCTATCTTAGATCTCAATGAATTGTATACCTAGTTATTTCCTGAGTCTACTTTGTGCGTGCCATCGAAAACAGGTTAAACACACATGAGGCTGAAAAGAAATCAACACTGCAATTACAACACACTGATGAACATGACAGCTGGCTTGTGATTGGTTAGTCTTCCCCGGGTACAGTTCTTTGTCTGTGGCCCCGGGTTGAAGTGCCAGTCAAGAAAATTTGTGGTGGATGTGGTGGAAGCGACCGACTCTATCAAATGGCTCTAAACCTATTCCTCGGTTAAGTCAACCTGCCCGAAAAATCAGGCCAGTGCTGTCCACACGAAGCCACCCACTGGCTATCAACTGGCCTCGTGTAAACGCAGCTCAAGTGAAATATGAGTGAGTGTTGCTCGTGACTCCACGATTGCGCCACTCACGTTATGACGTCATTTATTAGACAAATCTCCACGCTTTTTAGAAAGCAAATCAACCCCGCTACTGTTCCACCAACATTACTGGTTCACTCAGTTTCGTTCTTGTATACCGGACAAACCCTTTAGTACACCCGACTGGAATTCAGGGACAAGGCTTGCTATGCTAGTATCTAGTGCTACTAGAGATGAACATTTTCCGCAGTGGCGGCTTGCGGTTAAATTGTGGAGGTGGCACCTAGATCCTATGGTACTTTGAAATATAGTGTGTTAAGAGACGAGTGGGTTATAAGAAGGGGGAGGGGTAGATAGGAAGCACGGAGGATAGGGGGAGAGACAATGTCGGGCCAACCTTAAAATTATTTTAATTAACTTATTGATGATAAAAAAGTTGAAGTATGGTTTATGAACATAGCGGGTCTTCTAAAGCTCGCGTTCATTTGTTTCTTAACTAGTTTTTTGTAGCGCCGCATCTTACTACCCGTTCGGGTTATACGCCTATGTACTAATTACGCTAATGTATCAGGGATAAGGAAGGTTGAATTTACAGGAATTGCACCCGCATTTGTGTGGAGAGTGAGTGGAAAACCATTTAGGAAAAACCTCCCTCAGTGCACCCGAATCAAACCCCGATCTCCTTGTCATCGGCTGTCTAGTTTATTGCGAGAGTCGCGCGTTGGACCGTGCGGCCACCGAAGCAGGTGTTTCTTCTTCTTACTACTATTACTACTAATTATTATTACTGTTATTATTATTAATATTATTACGGGTTTTATTATTATTACTGTTATTATTATCCATTTAATCAGTTGAAATTAATCAACAATAAAATGTCAGGGAAAATGTTCCGCCTCACATCTCTAAGTGTTAGCAGTAGAAAATAAGAGGGACTAGGCCGAATAGTTATTGTTTAGAACATTACACAGGCAATACATACAATAAGAATGTACTTTGGATTCACTCTTTTCAATATAAAAATGGAATTCTTTTCCTGAAACGAGTGATTATACATCTTTAGAACTATGGTCTGCACATGCGTGATATTTTGCAATGCCCATTGAGATACGTGAGACCAAAGATGTTTGTCGCAACTATTATTTGTGGTTACAATATGTATGGATGGCTATAAAATTCCCCCCTTTTACCCGTTCACGCCCTCCAATTTTTTTATTAAAGCCCCCCCCCCCTCCTCCCTTCCCAATTGAAGGGAAATATCCTCACACTACGGTATTTATAATGGAAACGTTAGCTATAAAGCTTTAAAACTTCTAAATCAATCCAAAAAATAATGATACGTTGTGGCACTTACAAATTATCTTTATTAGTTTTAGGAATAGGCTAGATAATTTATATGTTTTTAAACATATCAAAAATGAATTAACTACACTTTCTTTCTTTTTTTAACCATTAAACATATAGTGAAAGGTTTTAATTTATACTGAGCCATGTTGTTACTTTTCACTTTCATTTCGGTATGAACCATATTTTTAAATAAAAAAAAGGCTTAAATAACGCGGGGATTCTGGATCCATGCAACATCGTTCAGCGCTACAGTAAGCAGCCCATTTGGTTATTATTTAATTTAATTTGAATACATTTACTCAACAATTCTTTATTCTTAGACTAACAAATATTTTCTCACAATTTATTATGTTTTTGTTTAAATAAACTCTAGTCTATTTTTTAAATTAAAATATCAAAAATTAAAATTTTCTTAAATATTTATTTTTAACAAAATTAGGGCAAGTTCTTGTTTTTCAGTGTAGGCATCTAGCGATACTTTTAAAATGGCCACGCCTTGCTTCTGTCGGGATTCAACCCCAACTTCTTCGTCACTAGCAATCCAACCTTTTGTGAGTTTTAATAAGCAATATCAGCACATTGTGCCAACAAGAAATATATGGTAAAGCAGTAATGCAATTAAATCGCAGGCGTATAAGCTGAACGGGTAGTAAGACACGATGCTAAAAACATATTTAAAAAATTAAGTTTCTGTTTTGACAAATTGAAAGGGTTGAGTTCATTTAAAGACAACCAAACAAACCTTTTTTAGCCCCTCATCTACTACTCATTCGGGCTATCCACATTTAACTGTACTATTGTGGTAGGGATTAGGAAGTTAGAATTGAGTGGAAATGTACATTAATTTGAGTAGAGGGAAAGAGGGAAATCATTTAGGAAAATTACCCGCAGAAAACTCAGACAGAATTCGAATCCTAACCTTCCCCTTGCCAAGAAACAAGGCCAAGTGAGCTTGGCGTTTACTCCGCATGCTCACCGATGCAGGTAAGAAGTAGGTTAAGCCAAGTAATATTTGCTTAGTCAGTTTTCACTTTTGTCTCTATATATATATACCACAATTAAACTTGTAATAAATTAGCTTTATAAGTAAAGTAATTATTATATTTTAATTTATGAATCCATTTGGTTGACAAAGTCAGGAATCTCTATGTTAATAGCTTTCAAAACAGTTAGTGAAAAGATACGTCATGTTCCCAGCAGGAATTCAAACCCACTATTCACAAAATGTTTTTGTTTACAGTTTCAAGCTGCCAAATAATCTCACTAGTTTGGTGAATGGTCTGTGATATTGAAACTGACGTGACTCAAGTTGGCCCACCACATTGCTGAAAACAATTATTTTTTTCTACTCGTTTGTGCTCTATTTGTGCTCATATGTACCTTAGTATGAACATTTGTGCTGTGAAACTAGCCCATTTAAAAAATATTTAATGTGGTGGGCCAACTTGAGCTCAAGCTAGCCCGCCACATATTGAAAAACATAACAAAAATGTATTTATGTCACTCCATTGTGCTCCGTTTGTGCTCATATGTGCCCGAAAATGAACATTTGTGTTTTAAAGTGAGAACATCTAGAGAACATTTAATGTGGTGGGCTAACTTGAGTCTTCCCTATACCATAATTTATAGAAAAATTGAGTTCAACCTGGCCCACTACATTTTGAAATATCAATGTAACAAAATTCTGTTTTCGTCATTCGTTTGTGCATCGTTTGTGCTTATATTTACCCGAACATGAACTTTTGTGCTGTGAAACTAGGCCTTTTAAATAACATTTAATGAAGGCGATCCTACTAAAGCTCAAGCTAGCCCGCCACATTAATTGTTTTCTAGATTGCCTAATTTTAGAGTACAAATGTTCATTTTCGGACACATATGAGTACAAACAAAGCCCAAACTAATGGCGAAACAGAATTGTGATATGTTTTGTTTTCAATATGTGGCGGGCTAGCTTGAGCTCTAGTTGCATCGCCTTCATTAAATGTTATCTAAAAGGCCTAGTTTCACAGCAGTAACGTTCATGTTCGGGCACATATGAACACAAAGAACAAACGAAAGGTGAAAACAGAATTTTGTTACATTGATATTTAAAAATGTGGTGGACCAGCTTGAAATCGATTTTTCTACAGGTTAAATGTTCTCTAAATTTTCTCATTTTAAAGCACAAATGTTCATTTTCGGGCACATATGAGCACAAACGGAGCACAATGTAGTGACATAATACATTTTTGTTATGTTTTTGTTATGCAACCTGTGTGACATTTTGTTTATTTTCTCCTTCACTTTACAATCAACGTTGTGAACTAGTGTGAATTGTGGCATGGATACATTGTGTGTTTATCTTTCTATTCTTTTGTTACCCATTGGCATGTCTAAAGGGATACCAGTAGCTAACTTTCTAAATCCACGAAAATATTTACAAAACGGGAATTTACAGAAGCTCATAGCCTGAGCAGTGAAGCTGACTCGCTGACTTCGTCTGAATATAATAATAATGGCGTCTTTGGGTTACTTCAAACTGTATCTCAATTTGCGGAATGATTATCCAATACCTTGGGTAAATCTAATAAAGATCTTAACCCAGCTTAAGTCTAACTAAGAAAACCCTGGTCACCATAGAAATTATTTCCCTTACTAGAAAAATCCCATGGTACCAGTCGGGAATCAAACCCAGCACCTCAAGGTCAGCTCTGATCACACTGGCGTGTATGATTGCATAATAATTGTCATTCTTCACTTAAACTGTGTTCACATAACATGTAAATAAAAAAAGTACTATTTGCTAAACAACCCAATCTGTTCTAAAATTGGTCCTGCCCTGTATTATTTGGGAAATGTGTATTTTCTGCTGGAATATTGTAATTATATTGGTGTTTGGATTAATCTAAATTTATGTAAAAAGTCATGGATGAAGGTAATTTTTCTTTAAAGTAATAGCGTATAACCCGAACGAGTAGTAAGACGCGGTGCTAAATATTATATTATTTAAAGTAATATATGTAGAGCATCCTTTTAAGATTCATCCATGAAGAAACACGCGCTTCTCAGAAATAATGGATAAAGGATTTCACCTTTAAAATATATTTTTCATACCATCTTTCCTGTTAAAATAACAACTGCGCCATTTCCTGTTAAAAGGAACAACTGCGCAGTATTTGGTGAAGACGCCAATTCCCTATACCAATAAGAAGCTATCCTTCACAACACCTGTCGCCAGGACTCTTTCTATTAGTTAGATTTTACACTGTTGGCGAGGGGAGAAACAGGCAAGGCGTATGTCATATATAAACCGTTTGTGCGTATCAGCCAGTCATCCGGGATCCAAACATCTCAGGGATCTCCACCCACGCACAACGCAGTCAGAGCCACACACTGGCAGTCACAGTCTAACACAGTACAAAATAACGTATATTAATATCACAAGTGTGCAGTGATATAAAGAATTTAATTGGAGTTTGTATAAGTGATTAACAGATGTCATTTAAATAAACCGTGTGTGAATAAATAGCCATCAACAGTTCTTTTTCATACATTTATTAATTATACCGTTCTAATTAGTGCTCGAACACGGAGCTATAGACAGCTGGTTAAATGGTATCTTTTCCGTACAGTGATGATAGGCGCTCGACCACGGAGCTATAGACAACCTAAAACATCATCACAGCATTATTATATCAAGGAATTAACCCGTGGTATTTCAATCGACGCCCAAAGAGGGGCGATTGATTCCATAGTGTTACAATATGTTTTGTGTTCGTAAGCCAATAAAGTATTTAGCTGAAAATTATTTACTCTTAGGGTCTGCAGGAGACACAACTCCCTAGGGTACTTCAGTATTTCAAAGAGATATTTAAAAAAACATGTGTTTGAAAACATTCCACTGAATTAGAAAAATGACGTGGCCAAGGAGTCCTTGAACCTTTATTTTGTTTGTATACGTTTCCACTGACAAAAGGAAAGGACTTCTGTGCTGGGGGTCTGGGGTTCAATCCTCGGTTTTGGCACAGATTTATCTAATTGCCAATCCCTTCCTTCACCTCTGACAAGACGTGTATTATTAATCACAGCTTGTGAATGTGTGAAATTCCAGGCCTCCACCGTGATTCGGATCCCACGTTAAATTGTAGGTCCTCCATTTCATCTCACAACCACCCTACCATTACACATTAGCGTAAGTGCGTATAAATCCAAACGGGTAGTAAGATGCGGTGCTAATAATAATAATACTAATAATAATATTAAAAGGAAAGTTACTGGAAACTATTTTACATTTTAGTCTTCTCTTACTTGTTATTATGTTTTAACATAGTTTCTAGACGTATCCGGTAATAGAGTTTTTTTTAAATATATCTTTTGGGCTACAATATCAAAAATATTATATTTCAATTACTCAGATTATCAGGTTCTTTCAACATGTCTTTTGCCAGAAAATTTTAAAGTATTGTTCTGAGATTAAACTTAAGCAATATTTTAACTGTCTTGGATCGACATTCCAAGTCTCGAGGAGACAGCACCACACATCCATATGATCCAAGCTGTGAAATACCAAAGAAAATACTTGATCTATCAAACCATGTTGGACGTGGGCCTCACCAGCCTCATCTACCAGTTACCCCCCCCCCCCCC
>CABFOV010008267.1:7965-24320 GCA_902141375.1 Timema poppense
TTGTGTAACAAAAACCTTGATTTGTTCCGGGCGATATTTGACACCCACACACATTGCATCACATCAGTCACATGACCCTTTTTTTTTAAACTAAAGACACTCGGGAATTCAAGATCATAGTCATCCGCTTCGGTGGCCAAAGGGTTTAAGGTGTCACTCTCACAATAGACTAGACTACCGATGCGGGAGGATTGAGGTTCAAATCCTGGTCGACTGTAGTACTGAGGATGGTTTTACTTAAATAGTTTTATACTCTTCACGCAAATGCGGTTACAATCCCTCAAAATTAAACCTTACTTATTCCTAACACATTAGTGTAAAATTATTATTATGATTATTATTATTATTATTATTATTAGCACCGCGTCTTACTACCCGTTCGGGTTATACGCACTTACGCTAATGTGTAATGGTAGGGTGATTGTGAGATGAAATGAAGGACCTACAGTTTAACGTGGAATCCGAACCACGGTGGAGGCCTGGCATTCCCCACATTCACAATATGTCTTGTCAGAGGTGAAGGAAAGGTTTGGTAATCAGATAAATCTTTGCCGGGACCGAGGATCGAACCCCGGCTGCCAGCATAGAAGTCTGACACCTTACCCCTAGACCGCCAGGTCACCTTAGTGTAAAATTACATATGCGTATAGCCCGAATAAGTAGTAAGATGCGATGCTAAATAAATTAATATAATAAAAAGTTATAGTTTCTTGTTATTCATACGTTCACATTACTCTACGTTGCACTGGGTGTGCGGCTCCCATAAAACACTCGAGATCAACATTTCGCTTCCTGGGACTTTTAATGGGGCCCTTCTATATCTATCACGTAGTTTTATAGCCCTTGGGGGAGAGGAATGATGTACCATGTTCGGTCTGTATAGATTTAAATAAATGGGAATTACTTGCCGTTCACAAACATGACTCAAACAAAAGCTGAAATGATTGCATTTCCGAGGTTTATAAAAATATTATTCCAGTCAATAAAAGAACAAACATCCAAGACAAAGTTTTAATAAACACATTGTCATAAAGTTGTCATACCCTAGATTAAGGTGGATTATATTAAAACCAATAACCGTTCCACATGAATTGTGTTATCCAAAACAGTCGAAAGTGCGTGAACGAAATGCGTTGGTGGTTTCTTAAAGGGATCGGTTGTATCAGATATGTCACACGGCTCATTATTATGTTGATTTATTTTATGTGTAGCTTAATATTGAATGGAAGTGGTGGAGAATTCACTTGATTTATTCAGGCTCCCATTGTTATGAATCAAATAGCCGAAGCTATTGTGTAAGAATGTAGTGAGGGATTACACCACTCAGATATCATATTCTGAAAATTGAAAAATGACACATTTGTAGCCAACGATTTCCACACGTCCATAATAGACTCTGCCTTAAAATATGAGTGAAGAATGACCCTTGGGCACGGAACGAATCCTGGATAGCTCAGTGGTAGGAGCATTGGCGTACTAAGCCAAAGGTCCCGGGTTTGATTCCCGTGTCCAGGAGTCATTATTCAATTTTCAAGACTCCCATTGTTATATGTGTATGATTAGTTCGTCTAGTTTGCGTTATTAATTCATAATAGTGAAGATTGTAGATGATATAATTTGAAAGTCATGCATGTGAACATTATGTCACATGGTCTATAGAGGTGAACCTTTTTATACACTTTAAATAAAATAATCAAGCAAAAATATTGATTAATTTCTTAGCACGTCTTACTATCCATTCGGGTTATATGCTTTTGTACTAATTACGATAATGGTTTTAGGGACATTTGCGTGAAGGAAAAGTGGAAAACTATTTTGGATAAATCCTCCTCAGTACACCCGACCAGGATTCGAACCTCGATCCCCCCATCATCGGCAGCTTATCCCACTGCGAGAGTAGCACGGTAGAGCACGCGGCCACCTGAGCGGGTTACATTTAAGTTAATAAAACGAAGAGTTTGTCTGTCTGTCATGAGCGTTGTGCGATATCTACCGTAAGATGAGGGCTGAAAGTTTAAAAATTAGTAGCCTTTGTGTACGAACATGTACACCTAGAAGTCGAAACTTTATTTATTTATTTATTTTTAAAAAAAACTGGGTCGAAATAAATAAAATGATTTTTTTTTTTCTGTTTGAAGCAAAGTATAGCGTCACGTGGGGTAGCCACGCAATGTATTATTACAATATAAAACAACTTTTTGGTGGGCTTAAGAGCCCAACGGATTAACCGGATATTATCTACCCGATTACGCTCGAACCAGAAAACGAATCGAAGTTAGGTTTCCTACATTAGAGACGACGGGATTGGGATTAGTTTGAATTTTTTTTCCCCATTTTAAAATATTTGTATTTCAATGTTACTGGGTTTTTTTAGTAGAATATGGTAAAACTATTTTACTGGTCTCAATTGCAATTTGATTTTTTTTGTAGAAATAAACTTTTTAAAAATACAAAAATACAAACACATTTGTTTGCGGTCAACATTGGTAATATTTTACTTGATTAATCATGTTGTTTTACCGGTATTGATAATATCTATCAAAAGTGACAGTTTCATTAATTGATTAATCATGTTGTTTTACCGGTATTGATAATATCTATCAAAAGTGACAGTTTCAGATCAGATGACTTGGCGTATAGATACATAAAGGTAGCTATAGTAGCTTTTATAGCCTTCTATGAAAATTATACTGTACCTTCTACGAAAGAAAATAATCCCAAGTGACAGGGAGCCCCTAAAAAAATTGATTTGTTTCCCACAGTGCGTGTAAGTGTTGGGGGTTGCATTTAAAACACAGCAGGGAAAATACGGGTGCACTGACTTACAAGACAGGCTTGGAGTAACTTATTCTACTCTGTTTACATCAAGTGCGACAGTGAAATTTCGAGTTCCTAATGCCATAGAGTCATCATCATCATCATCATCATCATCATGGACTGTCTCCATCCTGTGGCAGGGACAGTTTAGTAAAATACCTCCATCTCCCTCTGTCCTTCCACCATTTTTCCTCCTTCACTCTCTTCCTCTCACTTGTTATCTGTTTCTCCCATTTCTTCCTTGGTCTCCATTACGGTCTCTTCCCTATATACTTCATAACCATTAATATTCTTGGAATCCTTTCTCCTTCGATTCTCATTACGTGTCCATACCATCTCATCCTAGCTTCTTCTACTATCTCATGTACCCCCCGCCACCCCGACTCTAGCCCTTACATCTTCATTCCTAATCCTAGCCAGCACGATCCTCAAAAACTTCATTACCGTAACCTCCACTTTTCTTGTTTCTCCTTTATCCAAAGTCTAGGTTTCCGCTGCATCGATACTATGGGTATACCATAGAGTAAGACAAAGTTGTTTTCTTGCAGAGAATGAGTAGAATATGTATTGTTGGAAAGAAACCACTTAGAATGCGCCAGAAAATGTATTGATCTCCCACCTTATAGGTCAGAGGACAATGGGATATATTTTTTTTACTTAAATTGTACCAACCCATGAAAGACAGATGAATATGTTAACCTCAGTGGAAGGTGTGTGGCATTAATGCTGTCAAATAATGACAGCTGCAGATAATATATTTTGACGTGCAAACATATTAAAGTAGTAAGTTGCTTGTTACTTTAGTAAAGCAACCTCACTGTAGTTGGATCAACTCTGAAGAAACCTTTTCCAAAGCTTCAAAATAGTTAGTTAATCTACTTTCAAGTATTCATACACCATGTGGTATACAGCTGTCCCTTTTGATAATTCTTTAAGATAAAGCTAATAAACTTTTGTTAGTGACGGCCACACTAGATTATTTTTTTACTCAAACAAATATATATGTGGCATTTTAGCCGAGATCTATAGTATAAATCAATGGGATTGAATTCATATGAGTGTTCTCCTTTCAATGCTGAAATCTACACCACTGTTATAAAAGTTTCAAGAAATTGAGAATTGGATCCTTGAATTACTCAGATCCTTAGTGATATTTAAGAATTCAAAATTTTTAAAATATTAAAATTAAAGATGGGTCAATACTAGTTTTTTTTATACTCGATACCGATACTAAAGTCGATACCAACCCAATAGATAGAACTAACCACACTGACATTAATTATTACTACCCGTCCTCGACGCCAAAAATAATGTAAACACCGAGGGGCCACCGTAGAAAATGATTTGTTTTATAAACTCAAATCTCTGAAATTGGCTGCAAGTTCGTTCTTTTTTATTTGACACCTCCATTTTAACAGTCTATTATTGGCTGGTACTGTCGCTATGCACATGGCAGGGGAGAACAAAGTACAAAGAACCGGTTCATTATGTGACACACGATGCATCGTTTGGCGTGTAGACCTATAATACCAGGCAGCCGAGTACTAGTACTATACCGGTTACACACCACAGCAGTTTTTGATGGATTATCGTCAAGATTTATTGTGTTCCATATTGTAGCACACCAAGTGTGGCTACACTACAAACCCTATATTTTATTGCCGTTGGCTAGCAAACATTTTTTTAATCGATTTCATTACGATTTCTTTTATTTTTGCAAGGATCTTTTGAGAAATTTAAATTTTTTAATACTCAATACTATTTTTAATTACCAACTCAATACTCCCAAGTATCAATGGTATCGAGGAATCGAGAAAAGTATCGACCAATCCCTAACTAAAATATCTTGATTGGAACTTGTTTTAGAGCTCCAATTTTATTTTTAGTTCAGCCACAGACATGCTTTGGTGGTCGCATGTTCTAAGGCATTACTATCGCAATAAATTATACTGTCAAAGAACGGAAGATTGGGATTTGATTCCAGTCGAGTGTAATGACCCCAGACCAGTAATTTAACACTTAAATGAATATATGAAAATTAAAATAAAATGCTTTATTACAAAAAATATTAACATTTAGTTTATATTTTATAATTCCTCATATGTTGATTAATTTTTACAGATTTGTATTCAAATTCAATAAGCAAAATGAAGTTTCGAACTTTTGGCTCAGGGAAAAAAAAAGACTCAACCCAAATTTAAGAAATATTGAAAAGCCACTCTAAAAATTATTAACAAATAAATGTTAATGTCAATATAGATATACTAAAATAAGACAAGACTAATAATTGATTTTTAATCAGCAGTTTTATTATTTGACTTATGAATCACAGTAAAATATATTCACAAAGTAATACAAACAAGTCATGGAACGTTTCACTTATAGTCTTGCTGAAGTGAGTATTTTATAAATTGATTATGAATATTTTATTGTTTTAACATAAAACAAAGATTAAAATGTTTTCACATATTTGTTTCACAGCTATGACGGCTAAAATAAATCTGAAAAAGATAGTCCAATTTTCATTAGAATAACATTATGTGAAAGCTATCAAATATTTGTATTCATATGTCAAGTAATGTACTTTGCAGCTGTCAATTTTGGTTATACCTATAAAATACAATTATAAAATAGTAAAATAAATGTTATTAATGTTGGTAACAAAAAAATTCTATTTTCCAAAATGTTCTTCTTGCCAAAATCATCATTTACAGTAATTGTTGTTAATGATAGGACATAACCTGTACATTTATTTTAAAAAACACTGAACATCAGGGGTGTGCAAAACTTTAGTTGGTTTCGGAAAAAAAAGAGCTTGGAAAATTCCGAAGCTTTGCCAATAAAAATATTAACAAATAAAATATTCACTCAATGTTCATTCATTGCCATTCTGAGCAATTATATACACATGGCAAAATATGAAGTTATTAAATTGAAAGTTGTGATAATAGCTTGATTTATCAGAATAAAACAAAATATTACAAATAATTAAGTGATAAAACATTTTAAAAGGAATTTTAGTGCATTAAGTTATATAAATAAATACTCCATGGAGTTACCCCACAATCGAGCTATACTAAGTGGCCGCCATCCGTTGGCACTTGCAAACTTTTGCGGAAAGAAAGTGTCATGTGGTCAACACAATGGAACCTCCGACCATTAATCTCAGTTTTCTATAACCGGAACTGCTACTTTTTCATTTAAGTATCGCCTCATTTGCCCTCACGAGGCTGAGTTTTGACCCCTTTCCAGACCCACTGCTTCAGAGATAAATTATGAAAGCACATAACCTGAGACCTCTAGACCAGTAGTCAAGAAAGATTACAGAGGTGGTTGTTATATAAACAACTATAATATAATTTTCTCAGGCATAAAACAACTGATAGAAATATTCCAACTTCGATTTGGCTTTGAGAATATTTAATACATTTGCTTGATTTGAAAAAATAAAACCTGCAAAACCATACTGAACATATAAATTACTTTACAACACAAACCCATTCATAGATTTGAACACTAACCGGACCAAAAATGGAGTCAATCCCTGAATTCTGGCTCTTGTAGTTGGCTATTAAGGTGGGGGTGGAAGGGGACGTGAGAAAAGGCCCACGTTTTTAGTTGAAATGAATCAAATAATTCTCCAGTACAAACACTGAGTTTAATTTTCTCTACACGATGATATCAACAGTTTTTGAATATCTGTCGAGGGTGTCCAGGAATTTAATGACAACTCTTTCTCTTCATTTAAAAAGTTTCTCATTTAATGCTGTTATGATCATGACAAATATTCAAGAATTGTTGATATCAAGATGTGAAGAAAACCACAGTCTTATGTTTCTACTGGAACAATATTTTATTTATTTTGTCCAAAAAAGGTTTTACCCTAAAAACTGCAAAAACACATATCTTTTCTCGCACTCCCTTCCACTCCGACTTAGTACAAATATTTAAAGACATATATCAGCACAAACTAGGACATGCAAAGGGTTATTACATATCAAAAGTAGACATGTCTGGATTTGGTTATGCATTGGCATGCAAGCTCCTAGCAAAATAGTATTCCAGAGGTACTGTAAATGTTGGGATGTCTGTATAACTGTAGTAATTTATAAATTGTCAAAATTGAAATTGTGTTCCTACGCACAAAGTGTAGCTGGGTTATATGGTTCAACATTATCAAAATAATGACTTTATTTATTCTCTGAGTGTTCTTGTAGACTGGATAATGTTTAGAAAAATGATCTACCGTTGGAAAAAGAAATCAATCCCCATTCTTGTTCAACTGTAGAGAAGAGAACTTAATGAAAGAGACTATTAAAATACTTCATAGATCATTTAATTTATAAACACAGTGTATTCACTAAATATTTAATGATATATGGATAGACAGTAAATTAACTATACTCCAAATAAACTTTTAAGAGTTGGATTCTGGATCTTGCAGCTTTTACATTTGAAAATCTAACTACCGAAATGAATACATTAGCTATAAATCTTATGCCAAACTATTATGTTGTGATCAACTTTAAGTCAAAGTGCAGTCCCTGTTTAACCATCTTGCTCTGAAGAAAGGATCCACTGGGCTTTGAAGAATATCTTCAGCTTTTGACGATATTTTATGGGCTTGCAGTTTTTCTATTTATTGTGATTATTTACTCTTTTTTTTACCAATGTTCTTATTTTGACAATCTTTACTCTCATACATGAATCAGAAGTTTGTAAGTTGTTAAAGATAGCAACAATATTTTGAGTAAGCAAGAGGCAAACTTTTTTCTGTTAAATATGCATATTTTTATAACTATTTTTGATTCGTTGCCTAACATCTTCCTCTGAAACGAGTGAAGAAGATTCGTCTAGAAAATCTTCTACGTGTACAGATTCTCTGGAGTCTTCAAAGCCAGTACTTCTTCTTAGAGATTCCTGCAAGAAAAATTAAATAACCATCAAAGTAAAGATATGATTAAATAATAACTGCACATACAATGCGTGTCATAGTCAGATTGAGAACGTCTCAAGTGTGGCACTATACTAAATATAGGATGACACCTACCTAGATCAATATGGAATGGGTCAGTTCTGGTTTAGGTAGCTGTTGTCTTGTATTTAGTATAGTGCTGCACTTGACACATACTAAGTCTAACTATGAAACTGTCTAGATAGTTGGATTGAAAATCCTATTCAAAGTTATTATTATTATGTGTTCTGTCTGTATTATGACAGGTTCATTCCTTTTGTCGGTGAACTTAGACCACCGATGCACCCTGTCCTCTGCCTTCTCCTTCAGCTCCTAAAATGTTCTTCTTTACTTAGAGTCATCTAATAATTAAATCCTCCTTCTTCTTAAGCTCTTATTTCCCTCAATCTTTCCTTCTTTGACGTTTTGCAGAAGATAGTTCTTCCTAAGGATGTGTCCAATCCAGTTTGCTTTGCACCAAAGAATTACAACCAATACATCTCACCCACTCTTCTTAGGACTTCTTCATTTGTCACCCTGTCTGTCCAGATAATCTTCTCGAGTCTTCTCCAACACCATATTTCAAAGCTCTCCAAGTGTTTCTTTTCCATCTTCCTGATAGTCCAAATTTCTGCTCCATACAATGTGATGCTCCAAATGTATCATCATTTCGTCAGTTTCTTCCTCAGTTCCAAAGACAACATGCTGGTCAGCATTGACCTTTTCTTGTTGAAAGTTTTATTGACTACGGCGATCTTCAACCTAATTTTCTTGGTGCAGTAGGCGCATCCTTTGATAGAAGACTTACCAGGTACTTGAAGTGTTCAATGCTTCCAGTTAGTTAAAGTTTATTTTTACATGCAGCAGGACCAAATGATTTCATAACAAAATGGAAAAAACATAGTATTTAAATGATAAAAACCGAACTCATTTCATATACATAATTTATTTGATTAAACTGCATTGGTGATCGCTCATATTATAATGTTTACTGGATTGCCGGTGATGGAATTATAAGGGTTCAAATACTTGTCAGCTGCACTGAGGGCGGTTTTTCATTAATAGTTTCCAACTCTCCCACCACATAAATGCATGTACATTTCCTATAAAACTCTACCTTCCTCATTCCTACTTCAGCAACATAATTAATGCGAGTGTATAACCCAAATGGGTACTAATACACAGCGAAAAAGTAAATATTAAGTAACTCCACAAAAGTGAACCCACCACAGACAAACTCTTGGAGACTTTAACAGGGGAGTGAGGAATTCCATCAGACGAACGCCTGAAAGTCTGGGGAGTCGCAAATATGGAGGCCAAAGAAAAGCTGGAGTTCCGGAACGAAGTTCTCTTCACAGTGTCCAGACGAGAAATAGACTCAGGCACTCGCAAGGCACTTCGGAACTCCTGTAGAGAGAGAGAGAAAATGAAATAATTAGAGAGGAAACGTAATACAGCAACACAATTATAAATAGCATTCGTGAAATGATAATGCATGCATAATATCCAATTAAATAGGATGTGATTATAGCTTAGTGGAACTGTTAGCAACGTGGCTAAAGTAAACTATGTTTTCTTACTGGGAGTTCAATAATTTCACAAGGATAGCTTGACTGAATGGACCAATGTATTGATTATTTAATTAATAAATTATGTCAAACTTTTAATAACATATAATAATTTGCGAGTTGAGAAGGTCAGGCAAGGAATTATATGATTATATATAAAGCACCACTCATCAAGTATGCCAAGCTTTAAGAGAATGGATGTACCTTTTTTTATTATTTTTAAAAAACAAATCTAGTGAGAGTTTTTATGACTACAGATAGATTTATATTTGTGAGAATCTATCATATGTGCTAAAGCCTTAGTAAACTGTACATTTACACAATGCATAGAAATATACTTTACAAGCCAACAGGTTCAAAAAATGCACGTTAAAAAAGTTTGCTAGATAAAATAAACCTAAAACACCAAACTAATTATACACGCTTTAAAGTATGTTTTAACACAGAAAAATTAGTTATATCTATATTAGGGCTACCAGAAAAAGCCATTTAGGTATTTACTTTTAGAACGTTGAAACTTTAATTCCTTGGGTTACATAGCTATATTAAACAAAACAAAAACTATAAAACACTAACGCACTATATAAAAGTATCAATAACAGCAAAAGGAATTGCATCTACACTAAAACCTTGCTAACCCGAACTAAATGGTACCAAAACGTGTTCAGTTTATCAAAATTGGGATTAAGCGGGAATACAGTATTTTCATGAATTTTAAATTACATTTGAATGAGTTTAAACAAATTTTCATTTATTTAACTGATGTATATATAGCACATAATATGTACTGTAATTATTTTTAGTTGCAGGAAAATAGACTGTGTTGACTCCAACACGTAAACATTAAGCATTTACTATCAGATATTTAACTGTTTCTTACAATTCTCTTTTAACTTTGAGCTTGTTAACCAATAAAATATATTTAATTTGACTTAATTTTTTCCCCCGATTTTCAAAAAGTGTGTTTGGATTATCCGGAATTTCGGATTATCAGGGTTCGGTATAACGAGATGGTACTGTATTGTTACCAGCATTCATAGATAATTGAGTTTGGAACTGAATTTAAGAAGTGAAGTACATTGTGACTGGCTGTCTTCCATATTAAAATGATTGAGCTTGAGTTCAAATCGTTAATGAAGATAAAAACAACCACAAAGGTTTCCACTTTTTCATCATTTCAAATGTTTAAAAGAAAGTATAAATATAAGTGCTAGTTAAGCAGAAAGCAATCAAAATCCTATGTTATCAAAATTAGTATTACCTATGATGTTAAGTCCCCACTTTTTACTGTCAAACAAAAATAGAGATAAAAAGTGACATTAAAAATGTGCAAAAACACATTTCAAAACAAACACTTACCAAAGTGGTTATAGTCAATTGACCAAGCAGTAAAACAAACACTTACCAAAGTGGTTATAATCAATTGACCAAGCAGTGATACTCATCGCCCAAATGATCTAATTCATTCAAGTTTGCCAACTAAACAGTTAATTATAAGATAAGAAAATAATACAATAAACTAAGTATTAAATTAATAAGGAAAATTATTTAAAAATTTCAAGAGATAAAATAAGTGTAAAAATATAATAATAAAAATGTGTAAAAATATAATAATAAAAATGTTTAAAGTATTTTAATGCCTTAATAATATGGATTATGGGATAGTGTATGTATGAAAGCACTAGGAGGGATGGAAATTCATAAAAAAAACCTAAAAAAACAAACCATACAACCTGGCTTTTACTATGAAAAGAATAACCCAGTTCACACTTTACATTGCTACCAATGGACAAGGCTGCCCCTTGAGGAAAATCTATTGTTACTGTCCAAACCCCCGAATTAGGTTTCATTCTAATGTAACCCATCAGGAGGGAGGGTGAAATGCAACTTTCTTGAAGAAATAATCAAAAATTCCAAAGGGAGAAGATGAAAATTGGCAAAGAATGATAGGACACTTAGATAATAACATGTAAAAGGAACAAATAACATAGAAACAGGACCAACATAGGAAATTGACTTTGGATGTGAATACATAATATATCTCACTAAGGGGAATAAAACTTTTATTTTTTTCAAAAGTATATTTTGGCAATAAAAATCAATCCAAACATCTACTATTCCTGTTACCGTATTTTTTCGATTCTTAAGACGCCATCAATTTCAGTAACAGCAAAAGAATAAAGCTTTGATTCTAAGGGGTGGAAAGGCTAAAATACTCTATTTATAAAATTAAATTTACTAACAACATTAGTATCTTTTTTTATCAGTAGTTATGTTATTCTCACTCCCTTCTGAATCAGTCTTAGTCTGATTCTTCTGAGCCATCGAGAGCATTGGTCGAAAAAGAATTGTGATTATAGGACGCCATAGATTTTAAGATGTTTAAGAGACGTTCAAAGGGGGAAAAAATGTGTGTCCTAGATTCGAAGAAATACGATAAGTTAAATTGTAGGTATCATAGTGTAAGTGCTTCGTCAGTTGAAAATATCCACAAACAATTTATCTTAGATCTAGTCAACACAAAAACATATGAAATATTAAACTTTCTTTACCCCATCCAAACTTCCTCTTATTTGTTGAAAGTCCTGTAACATGGTCACATACAAATATTGAATGTAAGCTATAAGGTAAATAGTATTCTTGCACAAAAACATTAACTTGTGAATTGAGAACTTTCATGAAAATTCAACCAAATTCAAAATAGAAATACTCTAGAATTAATAATGTTATTTGGAATAGAGCACTTGGCTAAATCATGGTTTAAATTAGGAGGGATAGCCAGCACACTTACCTTTATAATACTGGAGTAGAAATTGTTTAGATAGAACACTAAAAAACACATTTTTAAGGACAAGCTTACACTGTCACAGACAACTTCATTAGCTCAAGAAAGCATCAGTCTAATCTCTTGATCTGATGAGGCTGTTTGTGATAGTGAAAGCTTATTCTTAAAAATGTGTTTGTGTATTTTTAATGTTCTATCTAAACAATTTCTACTCCAGTATCACCACGGTAGGTGTGCTAGTTATCCCTCTATAATTAATAAAAAATAAAAATGATGTGAGTATTTTATATTAAAAGAGTTTACTCAACATAAACCTTACTTATACTTTTGCATAGAGAAAATATAGTTATCTATATAAACTTGGTGATTTAAGCATGTTTCCTCGCGAACCAATTAAAATGATTACAATATTATATAGTAAATTTATTTAAGATAATAGAGTTTTTTAAACAATAGACTTAACCACACTGATAACATACGACCAAGGCAGGTAATACAGCTCAAACCAGACGTCACATTAAGGCACGGTTTTCTGTATATTTTAAAACTTCAATAAAAATTTTAAAACAATTATTTTAAAACGAAAAAAAATATCTCACTGTTCCTAATTTTCACTAAAGTGCAGAAAACTGAATATGGATGTGATTTCTGATTCAAGTGTGATTGTGTATATAATTTCCCAGTTAATTGACAGTAAGCTGGGCTTCTAAGTGCTAAAGTGTGATGGTTATCTGTGACTTAAAACGTTTTAGCACAAAAGAACAAAATCTGGAAGGTGAATTTTAAAAAGAGGCAACATCATTTGCCTAAAATGTTAAAGAGAAATCATATTTTGGAGAAAATATATATCCATGTGTCCAGTTGAGGATAGCGTCAACCTCGGTAACCTTGGGGTAAAGTACTCGCCTCAGGACCCGATGTTCATGGGTTCAAGTCCAGCCGGGGTCGACAAACTTTTCCTGAGCGATAAAAAGCTGTAGCACAGCTTCATTTGAAGAAGGAAAGCTGTTGAACCCATGTCAATTGTAGTATGTAAAATAACCCTCGAAGGAGGGTGAAAATACCTTTCACGGCAAAATTGATAGGCCCTTTCACTCGCACTCATAGAAGTTCTCGCGTGCTGAGAGAATCAGTTCCGAACGGATATGTTAAAAACCTCAAATAAATAAACTAATATAATTATATCAACAATAAATAAATCACCTCCATAAAAGTAAGGATACATAATTTTATCCTTTTATACAAGATATAAATCAATATGGAGTTAGGTGTACAAACACTGTAACTGTTAATTAGACAAACATTTTAAAAATAAATCAAATGACTGAAAAGCATGTAAACACTATCAGATAGTTGGCCCCCAAAAACTTAATACCTTCAGCAGCTGTCTCGTACTTCTGACAACCATTTCCACACTGTAAATGGAAGCAAGCTATTCACTTTTAATAAAATACAAACTATACCTCCATGTCTCCATCCTCATCAATTTCTGCTATTTCCTGATGGGCCCTGGTATACAGTTCAATGGCCTTGGCGTGGAAACTCAGCTCGACAGTGACAAAGTCGAGCAACACAGATTTCAAGTCGTGGAGTTTTTTCTTCTCGAAGATGTCGATCTGTTCCTCAAGCGCCTTCACAGTGCGGGAAACATCTGCACTCGCCTTTAAGAGTTCTGATTCGGCCAATGACTTTTCCGCGTTAAGGAAAAGCTCTCAACATTGGTTTGCTTTTCTGACAGTTAAAAAGGTTACTAAAATTACTTTCGTACAGTCATATGTCTAGTCATATTATCATCACCAGTCAATTTTGATAGATAGTATCAATATCTATGAAATTATAGTAATAATAAAGTAAAATACTATCCATGTTGAATTCAAAACAATACGGAAAAAAAATGCATGAGTAATTATTATGGTGACCGACTCAGTGGTTGAGTGGTCAAGTTCTTGGATACAAACACCCTCTATCCGTGGATGTTGGGACTACCTTTGTCAGCAAGCAACGGCTGCTTGGTCGGTATAGCTCGATTGTGGGCTGACCCTACAGAATTTCATGAGAATTTATGGTACAGGTCTTAGCCACATAATAGAAGAAACTGTAAAGTATTCACTAATTTTTCAATCTCTAAATTTTGTATGTCATTGGAGAAAACCCAATGCTTTTTTTAACCCAACAGTTTATAAATATATTTTTAAGTAAATGACATCAAGCATGAATGTGTATGTTACAAACTAAAGTCTCAACGAAAATGATCATGAAATAAAAACTCTGTCAAATAAATTAGCATATGTACCACATCTGGTTTAAGATTAGTATTTTGGTAAGGCAGAAAGGATACAATTTGTTGCCGGTTGCGAGGGCTTCGTTCCCTGACACGGTCGAGTTGCCTGCGACGAGCCAACTCTCGGTCCCGAGCTGCAAATGTGCTCTTAACCTCTTCCTTGGCATGTTTACATATCCCTTCATACTGAGACAGCTCTGAGACAACTTTAGTTTCTAAACGCCGCACCTCTGCATCTCTGAAAGATAGGGTAGATAGGTAAGACAGGGCAGGGATGTATTATTCTCTACTGTCACAGAAATAGCTGTTTGTGCACCATATATTACTAACCGTCCTGGCTCTCCACATAGTTACACTGATGGAGTAGGGATGAATAAAATAAAATTAAGTGAAAATGTATTTCGATATAATTTGTGAAGAAGAAGAGTGGGGAACTATTAAGAAAAATCCACCTTTGACTTACATGGCTTGGATTCAAAACCTAACATCCACATTATCGGCAATCTAGTCTATTGTGAAAGTAACAACTTAGACCTTGTGGCCACCAATGCAAGTAATAATCATATTAAAGTGCTGTCCACTAGTCTACACTAGATTATATTTAAACTTGATATAAGTTTATTTCAACAATTGAGCAATTTTTTTTTTNGTATGTATTTATATTAACAAATCAAGTTAATTTGCTTGCTTCGGCGGCCACATGGTCTAAGGTGTCACTCTTGTAAAAGTCTAGACTGCCAATAATGGGGCAAGCGTGGTTCAAATTTCAGTCGGCTGTACTGAAGGGTTTTTCCTTAAGTGGTTTTCCACTCTCTCTCCATGCAAATGTGAGTAAACTTTCTCTAAATTCAACCTTACTCATCTTTTAACATATTAGTGTAAATAACACATTTGCATATAACCTTAACAAGTAGTAAGACGTGATGCTAAAAAAATAATCAAACTACCAAACCAAGCGGGCTATAGATAAGCACACAAAAAATATATTTATTTAGTATAAATGCCCCGAAAGACCAATAAGTCTGTTAACAACTATAATCACAAAAAGTCTTTAAGCCTACCTGTAGTCACTTACAGCCGATAAAGTTGCAGAAAACTTTGATAAGCCATTTTTTAATGACTTATTGACAGTTTCAGATTCTGCATAGTTATGGACAACCTTTGCCACTTCATCACTTTTATCTCGTAATCTGAAACATTATAGTTTGGAATATATCATGTCTTGAAAACTAAGAAGATAGCGTAAGTTAAGTTAGTTTCCAAACTATCAACTATTTATACAACATTTAGGTACTCGTCTAACTTATTCTCCTTGTAATATTATCAGGGCTGTGGAGTTAGAGTGGGAATCAATTTTGGGTGGAGTCAAAGTTGAAGTCGGTAAAAATATACCGACTCTGGATTCAAAATAAAACTTATAATATTTTAAATATATTTTATACTTTTTTTTTTTAATTTACATCAAAGAAGATTCCCCTGAAGTAATGTGTATTGGAGCATTTTACTTCAGTAAATTTGTTATTACTAGTTAATATACTCTAGCCATTTATGTAGGAGTCAGAATTGGAGTCAGACAGTAGAAAATAGAGAAGTCAGAGTCGAAGGCTTGGCGTACTGACTCCAAAACCCTGCATACCAAAGACCTATACCTATATTTATTTTAATGACAGTCAATACATCTGAAATGAGGCCTACTAGATTATATGTATATACTCACGTTCTAAATCATAATAGGGCCTAAGTACCCTATTAGGCCTATGTAAGTAAGGCCTAAGATTAATGTATACAATTTGTTGAACCGTGAACTTCACACTAAACATAGTAGTATGATTGTTTAGAATAAGACATAGACTGATAATAATAATCAGGTAGGCCTTAAGTTATCATTTTTATAGGCCAAATCATTCAATTATAAACTGTTTTAAAAGTTATGTCTTATTACAAGCCAAT
>CABFOV010008268.1:9589-24319 GCA_902141375.1 Timema poppense
AAAAAAAAAACACTATTCAATCACTCAAATATTATTCATTGTCTCACTTAACACTATCCGTGTATTTTGGATGTCAACATTATCTGGAGAATATTGACTTTATCCAAGTTCGAATTTTACACGTGGTATATAGCCTACACCACAATTTTGATTGATGGATACATAATGCCACCTGTACCCAAACAAGCTTTAAGATAAGATGGCTACCTATAGGTTAAAAGCAAGATATCTTATTTAAAATATAAGTTTGCATTTTTTTTTTAATGTATTGTATAAAACCTTTAATTTAACTGCCAGAAAATGCCTCAAATTATCACTTAAAACAGACTTTAAATAGCGTCTGAAGACACTCAAAATTAGAAAAATGTGATTGTAGTTTTATATTTTACCACTACTCTCAAACAAAACAAAAATCTTTGTCTATGCATGGTTTTCAAGTGAATGTTGGTGCTATAGTCGAGAGATTCTGACAGATAATGTACTCTCCATCAGCCAAACCATTTATTCGGCTGACAACACAAATGGTAAAAATAGTTTATTTACTCTGAATGTTTTCTAGCCAATCACTTCACAGTTCACAGTAAGTAGGTCCCATCTAGGGTTATTTTGTGTTACCCAAAGAAAGGGTCACCTTATCTGACCCCCCAGAGCATCATCGGGGTCAGGGGGAGCCACTATCACTATGGAGATAACAGTCCTTACTGCTCATCTTGCAGCACTCTGAGAAATAATCAGTCGGTTTGGCTTGTACTTAATAATAGCCCAACAGAGTTTGGTGCACTTGGTTATGACCTGACTGAAGGGGGAGATGGTGGGTAGAGGGGCGGGGAGGGGACATTTACCTTTCCAAGATCACATAAAATCTAAAACATATTCACCTCTAATATAGAGCAGGGAAGATGTGTCATAGGCTGAAGTTTAAGATCAGGCTCACTACCTGATATTAAAAAAAGTGCACTGTCATATACATTGAGGGTGCCACTAAAATTCTCAATTAAAAACGCTACATAAGTAATAGCATTGATAAATTGTATACATAAAGAACCAGGAGATCTCTGATTGGGTCCATTTATGTCATACAGCTTAGACCCCAACGTCGGGGCAGGCCAAGGATGACTTGGCAGAGGATCATTGTGGAAGAAGGCATAAAGCTATAAATTATGGTAGAGAATAGACTTGAATGATGATGTTTTACTGCGGCATTATGCTCCACATAACGAGTTAACATAATTTACATTATCACACAACAGTTTCCAAAACATTTTTTTCCACAAAAGCTAGTGCATTAAATTACTAATTACCCTCCTCATCCTCGGGATTTAAGTTAAATAGTTTATATAATTAATGTTTTTTTAACGTAAGTTAAACCCACACCAATGAACACAGGAGCTTAGGCGTGAACCTTGTCTGGTACCCTAGTAACAGGGAAGTTAGGGCTCAAATCAAGGTGAACTGAGTGTGGTTTTCTTTAGTTTTACACTCTTCCTCCCCATTAGTATAATTAAATGTGTACACCCCAGGTGAGCAGACATCCTAAGAAATAAAGAGTCATCAGCATTGAGAAGAGCACACAAAGTAGCTAGTCAAACCGAAATACTTATCGGTTCTGGTTACTGTTCCAGTTCTCCAAACAAAATTTTAAAGGTTCCAATTCTACAGTAGCCCCATGCCTTCTTTGGTGCTGACTGACAGCTGACGGCTTTGAAAGTTACCTGACCAGATTATGTATCCCTACGCCGAACCATATGATCTGCAAAAACATGTGTTTAGCAGCTGTCACTTCTGACAGTCAAAATATTAGGCATTTACCTAAATGTTGACTGTCAAAAGTCAGCTGTAAGCTGTCAGTTAGCTCCAAAGAAGCCATGGGGCTACTGTAGTTCTAGTTCTATAAAAATAAAAGTTCCAGTTCTATTTGGATCTTAATTAGATTCCGGTTCTTAAAAATTTATATTTACTAGTTTTAGTACCATTAAAATACTAGTAAATAGAACATAATATTAAAACATAGTTCACTACAAAATATGTGTCATTTATATAACTAATACAAACAAGTCAGGAGCTCGATGATTGCACAATTTATTTATAATTCATAGTGCCATATGAACAGATCATTTTATTTTATTTTTGTTTGCCCAAACTCTAAAATCAAAAGACTGCTTCTGTGGTCTAAGGGTCAGAGTTCTTGGTTACAGATCTATAGGTCCTGGGTTCAATCCTTGGTGCTTATAGGTTTTCTATGGAGCAATGTGTCTGGAAAGAGGTCAACTCAACCTCTTGAGGACAAATAAGAAGCTATTTGAATGAAAAAGTAGTGACCCCGGTCATGAAAACTGAGATTAATGGTTGAAGGGTTTGTCGTGCTCACCACATAACAACCCCTGTCTACATAAGTTGGTTGGCACTCACTATCTTTGCCAACAGACGGAGGTTGTTCAACCACCATGGAGCTTTAATTTATAATTTTTGAAAATATTTTAATTTTCAATAAAATCTTTATTTTATGTGTATTTTCGATTGAATAAAGGTAAATAAATTAAATTATCTAATTTGGTTTGATGCAGCCAAACCAACTACTTACCCTGTTGGGGAAAAAAAAGGAAATAGTATAGACCAGTGGTCGCCAAATGGCAGACCACATCCAGACCGCAGATACATTTTTAGGGACCTTGAATAAATAGCAATAATCATAAGAAATGATGCTATTTTCGTGGTGGGCGGATAGAAGACATGGAAAGCCAGAAATAATAAATAAGTAAAGTAACTAAAAGGAAAGAAAATCTCGTTTTTGAATTAGTATAACCCTATAGGGCTTGACTTGAGTCTCTGTTAAAGTTTTGTTGGACCACGGGAGTATCTCAAGTTTTTAAAACGGACTTCCACCAAAAATAATTGGGGATCCCTGGTATAGAATTATGTGATTTTAGTTTGTCTATAAAATATAAATCAGCTATGTTTATGTCAATCCTATTATGTATAAAAACATTATTTAATGGTTTATTAACAGATTTTTAAAATAATGATACAGCAATATTTTTTATTTCAATTAAAAATTTTTTAATATAAAATGTCAGTACTTTCTTGAAGTTCTTAATTTGTAGACACACCAAAATAAAAAATGAGTTTACAAGATTTCACATAGGTGACCTGTCAATCTAGGGATAAGGTGCCGGACTTCTGAGTTGGAGGTCCGGGGTTCAATCACTGATTTATCTGATTGCCAAACCCTTCCTTCACCTCTGACAAGACGTGTATTAATCACAACTTGTGGATGTGTGGAATGCCAGGCCTCCATCGTGGTTCGGATCTCATGTTAAACTATAGGTCCTTCATTTCATCTCACAATCACCCTACCATTACACATTAGTGTAAGTGCGTATAACTCGAATGGGTAGTAAGACGCGGTGCTAATAATCATAATAATAATAAATAATAATAATACAGGATTACACTATATAAACTTTATGTAATTTATCTTAATATCCTTCCTTGTAATAGTCTTGATCTGTAACTCACTCTTTATGTCATTTATAAATATTTCGCACCGAGTAGTATTTATTTTGCTCCATCCATAAAATAATTACTTATTAATAAAACTATAAAAACACTTCTAAATTATACACAATTAACACACATTTTTTTACAGCTGCTTACTTGATATTTGAAGGCAGAGTGAAAAGATTAAGCATTTGCATCCCCACCCCTCCCCCTCTTTACTCCGCCAAGCAAACTGGCCTTCCACCTACCACTTAAATTATTAAACTTTTAGGAATAACACTTTTAGATAAATTTATTTGTATTTAGTTTAGACTTCTTGTACAACTGGGCAAGTTCTTATTTCTCAATACTCACCCTTCTTATACATGTTTTCTGTCAAAGTTAAATACATCTGCCTAAGCATTTAGCTTAAAAAGTAAAATGGGAAAACCTCATAAAATCTGACAATAATAATTTCTCAAAAATCTGAACTTATTTGTAGTTCTATAATCCCTTGGAAAATAAATATATCCTACTGTCACAAACTATCCTGAGAAAAGGGAAAATGTTATTTTCAAAATAAAATTAGGTTTCAGAAAGAAGGACATAAAATGGAACTATAAACTATTTTTTTATACAAATTAAGAACCTTTAAGGTGGAATGGAAGGGGACGCGAGAAAAGGCCAGTGTTTTTGCAGTTTCTATGGGAAAACATTTTTTGCCAAAATAAATCAAAACCTGCTCCAGTACAAACAGAGAGTTTAATTTTCTTCACATATTGATATCAATAGTTTCTAAATGTATCATGAGCATGGTGGCATTATCTAACAAACTTTTTAAATGAAAAGAAAATGTTTTCATCAAATTCCAGAACACCCTTGACATATATTCAAGAAATTATGAGGTCACTATGTGAAAAAAATTAAATTCTATGTCTGTACTGAAGCAATATATTATTTATTTTGTCCAAAAAATCAACAAAAACACTCGCTTTTCCTCGCGTCTTCTTTCATTCCACCTTAAGAACCGATAAGAACCTTTATAAGCCTAAAAATATGTATAGATTTCGGTTCCTAAGCAATTTATCTTTGAGTTACTGTTCTCGTTCATAACTAACTGTTAGTTTCAATTAGTGGTTCTGGTTCAACTCCCTGACTTAAAGTGAACTCTGAGATTGCTTTTTCACAATGTACAGACTGCATCTGGACCCCACCTAGATTCAAACTAGAATCTCTAAGAAGTGATCTTGTGATGCATCCAACATCTTCATCAGAAGAACTTTTCAGCACATAGGGACTATACTAAAATTTGAGAGTTTTCTTTCATTCCAGATTTTGAACATTTACCGGCAAAATACAACAGCAAGTTGATGAACAGCATCTGGGGCCTGTATAATAGATACTCAGTTCACAACCTCAAGAAGATTACGGATGGCGAGAAAGCTGTGTTGTCTGGAGCTCAGCAATTGTGAGTCAACTTTTTTCCCTTCAGATACAAGTAGACTTAGACTCATTCTTAAATGTGTTGGTAAACTGAGGTAGCTCATTTGTGTGTTGGAGAACTAAGGCATTAGTCAGACTCTTGTATTGTGACACTATTAATTAAAATAAATTAGCAAAATACAAACTAAAATATTTTAATATTGCCATTGTCATTATATTATTGTTATCAAACATCTTAGCTTATTCGGTAGTGTGTCTGTCTATTGAGCTAAGGGTCCCAAGGTCGATTATCGACATGGCCGAACAATTTATCATTGGTGAAATGTGGGTTTACCCTTTCACAGTGATGAAGTAACTGCCGTGGACAGGATGTTACGCTTGTCCTAGTCTTAAGATAGATTGTAAGGCATATGAAGCTACGACAGGCCTATCAAGTCGGCAGTGGAAAATATATGGCTCGAATAAGAAAGTGACCCAGGCCACAGGTTGGAAACAGTAATGGATGTAAAAAAAAATCATTGTTAGCTGCTTTCCAATACTAAAGATTCAAGATACAAACATTCTCATGTTTTATCAGTGTGTGTCACTTAGAAGTGTTTAACTAGCCAGCGATTCAAACAAAAAATTATCCTCCAACACAGATTTTAATAAGATGGTAGGTTTAAGCATCTAATTAATGTTTAAAGTAATCTATGTGGATAATGACTCACTTAAACGATATAATAAATAAAGTAATTATAAAAATGTTAAAATCATGCTACTTTATATTTGGATGGAAATCTGGAAAATATTTTTTCTGAATAAAATAATGCAATGAAACCATAAATATTATCTCTATTAATAAAATGGCGAGTTTGTTTGTCATTAGCATTGTGCAATATCCACTCCATGCAGAAAGCTAAAATTTTAAAATTAGTATTTCCTGTGCACAAACATGTGCACCTTGAAAGTGGATTTTTTACTTTTTTTAGATTTTGTTACATTTATTAAAAATTAAGTTGACAAAAACAAAACGAAAAGATTTTTTTCAGTCTATTTGAAAAAAAGTGTTGCCTGGAATAACAACGCAATGTATTGCGGGCAGTGTCGGGTACTCCTGCTAGTAGCTAATATAATTTGAAATGTTGCTTAAATTTACTCATCACTATTTTAAACTTTATTAAGGTAAAAAAAAAAAATTATACAACACTCATACACAGGTAATGTTCTTGCCTCTGCAAACATATAGATCTTCTCCTAGACACACTGTGATTATATTATTATACCTCCTTGAATCTTATGTTTGTTTTTTAATATTACAGCAGTTACATCAACTCTGTAGCCTTAGCTCCCCCCTCCTAGACAAATTGTGCTAGGAGAGGTTGAATGGAGGGTCAAATAAGTTGCATGGACTGGAGAAAATGGTAACTACACTTACAATATATTATTTAAAGTCAATACAACCATGCCAATACAATATTTACGTGAATATACTCCCTCAATACTCCAAATATTACATTTATGCTTAATTTAATTTGGTAAATAGTAATATATTTAATAATTTATATTGTGAGCTTTTCTTTGGTTAAGATTTCAAGCCACTATTCAACGCTTCCCCAAGCAAGTAAATGTATAATGTATTCTAGATTTTCAAATTCTTAAATTAAAAAACTGTGCAATATCTTTTACAACATTTAACAACATATGATTGTTATTATAACTAGCATGATTAAGATAGTCTTAAAATAATTTGAGGATTTAAAATCCCTTTTTGCTCCTCTTATTTTATTCGCAATACATAATATGTACATCCTACACACCTAATCGCACCATTCCCTTGTAGAGTAGGCAAAAGACTGTGAATATAGTTTAAAAAATAACTCCATAAGTACTTAAGCCACCCCCACAAACTTTTTTTTTATACTTCCCTATCCTTGCATACCCCCTTCGCTTCAACAACATCTATACACCGAGTCATGCATGCTCTTATATCATTCTCTCAATATGCTCAAACCAACTTAAGACACCTCTTTTACAGTGACCTACTGGATTCCCTTTCAAACCGCACTCCTTCAGCACCCATTCATTACTGACTGTCCATATGAGTTTTTTTGTTTTTATCCTTACAAACCCAAGCTTCACATCCATACAACAATGTTGGCATTAACACATTGTTATTTACTTTGATCTTTGCCTCTTACAACACTTCATTCTTTGCATTAGTCCGCATACATCCAACTTCTCTCCAAGATGCATTCACTTGTCTGTCAATTTCCTTACCATTTATCCTTACATTTTTACAGAACATTCTGCCCAGATACACAAAATCATTCACGTGTTTTTTCCATTTTTACTAAGCTGAAAATCATTTCCTGAACTCTCTTTATCAAAAACTATCACTTTAGTTTTGAAAACACTTATACAAAGATCAATTTTGCCTCTAACCACATTCAAACAATTTAATGCATTTTGCAAGTAATTTTTATTCTCATCCATTAAAAGGCATCATTTGAATATAGCAGCCCTTTCACATTTACATTGTTCATTTGCACACCAACCACATTCTTACAAGCATTCCTTATACACTTATCCATGAATACATTAAACACCCATGGAAGCCTAACACAATAAAGCAAATAATAATTTGGTGTAAAGTTATTCAATGCTAACATGGTGTTCAAAGTTACTCTGGTTTCTGCTACACAATTTAAATTGAAAATTCATGTCAGTGCTGGTGCTCAAATGTATCTACTGTATCTCATAGTTACATTCAAGAACTCTATTTTATAATAAATGAAATTGATAAAACTAAAGAAAATGAAAAAATAAACTACTAAGAGTAAATTTGATGAAGAAAGCCCACTGAGGGAAAGAGTAAAAATGTGGAAAGAATCCAATGAACAAAGGTGACATCTTCTTCCTTTCTTCTGTCTTCTATAGTCACACGCTCTCTCCTTTCTTCTTTGCGTTTGATAAAGGCAACAATGCCAAAATATTGTACTATCTATGTGTGTGTGTGTGTGTGTATTTCTACTATAGAAGACAGAAGAAAGAAACAAGATGTCACCTTTGTTCATTGGATTCTTCCCATATTTTTCCTCTTTCCCTAGGTGGGCTTTCTTCATCAAAATTACTCTTAGTAGTTTATTTTTCCTTTTTCTTTAATTTTATCAATTTCCTTTATTATAAAATTATTTAGCCATTGGGCCAACTCATTTTTAAACATTCAAGCACTCTAGTAATGGTGCTTGATTGTAGAGAGTAATTTTATTTCCTGTGGTATTTGATAAGTTTTCCTGTTCTTGTTATTACTAACTCAAGTTATCTTGTCTATTTCCTAAGATATGAACCCAGTCCTGGTTACTTGTGGAGCAACTTTACTTGACCATCAATTCAAGACAATACTTGAAACCATCTATAGCTGATGTCTGTCCATACTCTGCATATAAATCCGGTGTCATTCATCAAAAATAATATTTTGGGGTTGTATTTTGTAAGATTTTAACGGTGTTGAGCTATTAGCAAACACACCTGTGATATTATATTTTATTTAAGTGTTTTTTGTCTGTTGTTTTAGTCTGTAGTCTTAATTCATGGAATAGTAGTTTTATAAGGTAGTTATATCATTTTTCTTCTATCAGGTTCACATCTCTTAATCTCTCTAGTTCTCATCACAATATGAAAGTAATAGATATAAACATATTGAGTATTGTGGATAGCTTATTTAGTGAAATGTTGAAACCTATTTGATTAAACGGTAATAAAACATTAACTTGTGTTTTGATTTTGCTCTTACATAAATATTTGTTAACATTTTTAATTGGTATCATAATATAGCTATTCAATACAATAAATACATTAACTTTATCAACATCAGTCATTTGTAAGCCTCTAAATTTCCTGAACTAAATACTTAAGACCCATGAAACATCATTTTGAAGTGTTCACTCAAATTATTTATTCCATTTTAAGTACCGGTACCTAATATTTATGTGTGAGAGAGACACACGTTTTATTATATCTCTATTAGAGAATGTATTGAAACTTTTAAGTGCCAGATTAACAAATGTAATAACTAAAGTATTACAATTATCTGAGAAAATGTTTCCCTTATAGTGGTGGTGGTAGCAATGTCATACCAATAGCATGAGAGCACATGTTATTACTATGCTTTTTTGTTTTCACTCATCCTCAAGGCCATTAGCCCTTTGGATTATCTATTACTTGTAAATCAAATTGGCCTTGAGAGTCAATGTTTGCTACACTATTCTTGTCGCCAACCCTGGTCCTAAGGGCCAGTTCAATACATTGGCCACAGGCTTATCACTTTGTTTAGCTGGTTGAGTTAGTAAAGTGTTTTTTATAGAAGGGAATACAATTTATGTTTAGCACAAAACTAGTTTACCAGAGCCAACACATTTTATTAAATCCTTTTAAGCAAATAACTTAAAATACTTAATTTTTTTTCTTTGATAGTTGTTTATTAAAATCATGTAATTACTTAGCTCAAACTCTAAGAACATCATAATAGTCTTTAAAGAGCTCATTTTGTCTGAAAAATTCACTAAACTTGCAGATAATTAGTAGTTTGCTACCTGTGACTGTGAAAGTTTGAAGATGTAGTGTATTTGTATAAATAATGTGTGTTCTAACAACAAACAAAATAAATATAACAAAAACTCAACCTTAAAAGTCAAACTATATTTCAGCACAATAACATGTTTATTTTATAAAAGAACCACAGCTGCCTGAACCAATTTAAAAACTAGAAGTTTTTTCATTTGACATCCACCTTAGTCACCTCTTGGAACATAGCTTTGAATTATCATCTTGTTCTGACCTTCTAGCATCTTTACATTACCAAGACTCCTTTCACCAGTACATCAGAATTTGGCTAAGTATTTTCCAATATCTTCCAATATTTGCATGGTAATTTCTGCGATTAGATCTGCAATGCCACTCAATTCTTTTGTGACTTCTTCAGAACTTTTTGTCTCTGCTGGTTCTTGTATGGTTTGAGTTTCATCCGCTCCTGTGTGGACTTCATTATTCTCAATATTATTGGTGATATTTTGTCTCAATAACATCTCAGAATGCTTTTCCTCATGATCTGTTCCATTGAGCTCCATGATGTTTTGAAATGTGGCCTTGAGTGGTCTCCAAGTAACCATTTGTTTTTCGTCCTCTGACTCGAGAAGCACTTCCTCCAGAACAATGGGGAAGGTCTCATCGAACGACGTGAACTCAAAGTCAGATGGGATATCCAGACTATACAGGCCCTGAACATATCTCTCCATGATTAATTCGCACGAAGAAACATCGCGAGGGTCCACCACATCTCTCATGTCTTCTGGTAACTCAAGTTCCGATGTCAATGTTTTCTTGTCATCGCCCGATTCTCTTTTACTCAGTGGTTTATAGGTTGCGAATGTTCCACAGTCAGTAACTGTGATGCATCTGAGTGGCTGTTCATAGTATGTCTCTGTATTCTCTATGGCATCTAGGATGTCTGCACCTTCTACCAACTGTCTGTATTTATTGAATGACATGGGATGAATGGTGACTATGGGAAGTATCACATTATTGATCAATAAAATATATTTTTAAATAACTTTTTTTTAGATACCCAACACACCTGGGACCTCCTAAAATATAGTTGACTTCAGAACCACACCTATTATGCTTGAGGCACTTAAGGCACATCAACACAAGGTTATTATTGCACTTTATGGATCTCCAGGTTATTGGCATAACACTCACTCACTTTGACCGCGCTAGTGGGCGCGCAGTCTCAACTAGATTGGTGTCGGTAAAAGAAAGCCAGAGGCTCGTTAAACTGATAATTTTGATTTCTATGTGGTTTCTCAATCTCCCTTCACCAAAATGCAAGTACATTTCCTTCAAATCCTCTATTTCCACACCATAACCTGTTAGTATAATAATATTGCGCGTATGGGCTTCATCATTCGAAGCCCAGTAGTGGAAAGATTAGCCAGTACTAATGTATCGTTGCCTGAGGAACGCCTGTAATAATCACACACACATCCTTTCCATTAAGGCTCTACCCATGTCCTAAAGAGATGAGATGATGATAGTGATTATGAGGTTGTGAACCAATGGAAACACTTAAACCCAACTTAAGCCTAACTAACCAAACCCTAGTGATCATTGGTGTCATTCCCCTTTCAGGAAAAATACCCAAGGTACCAGCTGGGAATTAAACCTGAGACCTTGGATAACACATTAGTAGTTGCTATACTGTGAAAATTAATTGGGACCAGCTATTTTTCTCTCAGAATTTTAATGTGATTGCCAGTTGATGTCTTAAACCGACTTAAACCAGTTTTATCTGCCTTGAGGTGGTGTGACTGTTAGAACTTGACAATAAGGATGGGGTTTGACTAGTTTTAAGCGGGAAATAGTTAGTTCAGATTCAGTTGTGAGCTTTTGTGTGTGACAGGTGGATGTTAGTTTTTGCTCTCTGTGAGATACGTGTTGCTTTCATTTATTTAAAAATGGATATTACTCCAAGGAAGTGTGCAAATCGCTTCTGGAGTTGGTGCAGGAAAATCAAATCTATCAAGAATTCTTACGAGATACAATGCATCTGGATCATCATCTCCAAAAAGAATAGGTAAATGTGGAAGAAAATGTAAAACAACTCTACGAACTGATAAAATTCTAATCAGAAATAGTAAAACGAATCCAACAAAAACAAGCACAGAACTTCAAAGAGATTTATCGACTAGTGGTTTTGATGTTATTAATCCAACTGTATGCCATAGGCTTCTGGAAGCTGACCAGAAGGCATGAAAACCAACTAAAAAACAATATTTGAAAGCTAAAATAAAGATAAAACTTTAAGCATGGGACAAAAAATATAAATCATTGACTGCTGACAACTAGAAAAAGTTAATTTTCAGTGATGAAACTCATTTATTTGTGCAGGGTTACAAAGAAAATGTCGTTATATGAAGCAACTGTGAACCCTTAAGAACTGAGCATGTTCAACAAACTGTAAAACACCCTCTGAAACAGATGTTTTGGGGTTTTTACACAGAAAATGGCACTGGAAGCTTAGTTCCTGTTAAAGGTATGATGAATTCATCCAAATATGTAGAAATATTATAATGTAAGATTGTTCGATTCTTGCAAACTTTTGACAGGACATTTCAACATGACCTGGCCCCATGTCACAATTCAAAATTGGTCAAGACTTTCATGCTGGAAAATAAAATTAATTTGCTTGATTGACCTGGAAATTCGACAGACTTAGATCCAATAGAAAACTTGTGGAATATTTGGAAGCTAAGTTTAAGTAAAATTGACTTTACAACCAAAGAACGCATGATAACGAATGCTATAAAAGTTTGATTCCACTATGATGAAGTCAAAAATACATGCACTAAATTAGTGGCGTCAATGTCAAAACCAATTCAAGAGGTAATTTCTGCTAAAGGAGGACATATTTCATACTAATACAGGTATTTATCAGTGTATAAAAATTAAAAATGTATAGTTTTTGATTAAGCGTGATCTTTTACTTTGTCTCAATTAATTTGCACAGTATAGTAGATGCAATACATAAAAAATAAATTCACACCCAAAGGCGACATAGCGATGGTCCATCCAAGGAGAAGCTTTTAGCGTAATGAAGAAGGAAGTACCGTTGGTGTTCTTGCCATTGTTGGCTGATGAGAGCACACCTCTTCGGCTGTGGCTTACACAGACACTTTCATCTGCGAACATCTCTTCTTCCTCGAGACCTTCCGGGGAAGCTTAACAGATTGTTATCGTCTAGTTTAGAACTGAACATGGGTGTTGAAACTAGACTATTTGTCTGAGTTATTAGAATACTAAATAAGAATGATCCACAGCATTGGACCTATGTGTATGGTTAGAATAGTGGCAAGGGAAGCAACATTTCAGATTAATTTATCATGTTCAGGTGTCAATTTTAAATGACAAAGTTAATGGTTTCTTTAAACAAGCTTATACTCTAGAAACTACAAATGGAAAAGAAGCTGCAAATGTTTCCTCTTACAGCTGATATAGATCCTCAAAGAGAAATTACATAGGGATTGCTCTTGGAACATGTCAATTCTTGAGATAAAATGAACCAGTACTTCCACTCTCTCACTGTCAACAAATATGACTGGGTATGCAATCCGTATACAGTATTGCTTGAGGAAACAGCCCAACTCAAAATGGAAAAAATTGAAGAACTTGCTGAACTGCAGGCAGATTGCACCCTACAGCTGAAATATGGAGAACTACCACTCGCTACATTTAGGATGTTAGCAAAGGAGTCCCCATCAATATCTGGATGTGCTGTAAGAACAGTCGCCGGTTTCTAATACTTACCTCTGTGAACTGGGATTTTTAGCACCTACAAACATAAAGAATAATAAACGAAAACAACTTATTTCCATTGAACAGGAAATTCGGGTCTGCTTACATAAGTGTCCAAGAATAAAGGTTTTGTGCAAGAAAAGACAAGCCCATGAGTCTCATTAACTCAAGATACTAGTATTTATTGTTTCAACTAGTTTAAATTATTAATATATTTAAAATGCTCATATATAGTTACATGGAATGGTATCTTTACCTGCTTGCCGAATTTCAGTTTTCTATGATACTAAGAAAGAGTTATTTATATTAATTTTGTAATTTAGCCCCCACCCCTTTTTTCAGCTCACTTTTGAGATATTTAAAATTTTAAAATTCATTTGTTCATCTGGATTTTTCTCTCTATCTGTCCTCCAAATTTTAATTTTCTCCTTCATCTAAGACTTCTTAACTGTAAAACAATAGACCACCTTCCCGTTCACTTACTGGAGTTCCATTTAAAATAATAAAAATGTCACACTTTTATTTTTATTTGGAGTTTTCCCTATACCTGCTTAACAAATTACTGTTCTCTCTCAAACATATATGTAGTTAATATATTAGTTTTGGAAATATCACCCCCCCACTCTCTGTGCATTTCTTAAACTCCCATTTAAAAATTTCAAATTTTAAGATTTATTTGGTCATCTGGAGGAATACTTCAACCTGCCTGCTAAATTTAAATTTTCTCTCACAATTAAATGTGTTTTATTTCATTCTATAACTCCCTTCATTCCCCCATCACCCAATGTGTCATTTGACATTTTTGGTTATTTGGAATGGTCCCTTTAATTTCCATCTGAATTTCAGTTTTTTGCCACATTAGTTGTTTCTATTAGTTTTAGAAATTTTAAACCCCTAGCTTCCTCTCCCTATTTTTCTAACTACCACTTAGAAATATGAATTTTAAGAGTTATTTAGTTATCCGGAACTGTCCTTCCTGATTGCCAAATTACAGCTTTTTACCACGCCTCAGAGTTTAGGTTTATACACCCCTCCCCTATTTCCTGGGGTCCCATTTAAAAGTTTCAGACTTTTCAGACTTTTATAATATTATTTGGAGTGGTTCATTTGACTGACTGCCAAATTTCAATTTCCTACCACAATGATAAGAAGTTATTATATTAGTGTTGAAGTTTTGAACATTCCCCCCCCTCCCCCCAGTGGTGGCATTGCGGAACTGCAGCACCCCCTAGTTCCCCCAGTTTATGAAAAAAATACAAAAATTCTTTGTATGGAACTGTGCGCTTCACAGTGCCAGTGATGTGGTGTTTGACTGTTGTGTGCATGCACACATAGGAGGGGGTGGGGTGGATGGCGGGACTGCCAGGTAGAGAGAGCACTGTTGCTCTCGCAGTGCTGGCTCTGGCGTGATGGTTGAAGGAAGTTTTTTTTACTCAGCGTGTGTTGTGCTTAAAAACCGTGTACCATATTCTTGAATGT
>CABFOV010008269.1:0-14955 GCA_902141375.1 Timema poppense
TTTGGTCTGGTAACTTTTCAGAGCTTTTATCTGTCAGCTGTGAGCTGTCAGTCAGCACCAAAGAAGCCATGGGGCATGTATAATCATGTCTCCAGCTTGGGTGGGCGAATGTTTTAAGGCAGGCATGTCAAACACGTGGCCCTAACCATGGACTACCATGCATTGCAATCATATTCTTTAAGAAGATTGCATTACATTACATTACATGATGGTTCATCATAAGGTGTGTGTTGTGTATATATTATCACACTTCTTACCATCTGTTCAGTTTGTACGCATGCATGATAATTATTCTAAGGGATTAGGATAAATAGGAGGATAAATAAACCATTTTTTTTAATGTAATATATCCGAATATGTGTGGAAGGAGAGTGGGAAAACATTAAGGAAAAGTCACCCTCCATAGACCTGACCAGGATTAGAGCCCTGATCTCCCCGTCATAAGCAGGTCAGTATTGCAAGAGAGTGAAGCCTTAGACCACTTGGCCACGGCTATTTTTTATAAACGTAGGGGAAATCCAGCATTTGTAAAAGTGAATGGGAAATTTGACATAATTTGAAGATATCGAGCAAGTTAGGTTTGTGTATCAGATCTGGGTTTTTTTTCTTCGAAATGGATCAATTCCCAAAAATAGTTTAACTTGCCCACCAAATATGTGCATTGTTTGGCAGCACACACCTATATTAAAAGTTGTTTTCTCACATGAAATGAAACCAAACACACGAGAAGTCTTGGCTTAGGAGATACATATTTTGCCAACAACTATTAAAATGACTTTAGCATTATATTAAAATCCAATGTTAGTGCCATTTTTGAAAATAAAAGGTTTCAAATTTTTAGTAAAAGCTATAAGGCTAATAGTTTTTTTTTACTCTCTTTCTATCTTAAAGGTAGAGAAAGTATGGTGATCGTCAAAAAACTCGAACTCGAGATTTTGATGAATCTTGACGTTTCATGACTCCCTGAATCCGAAAAAGTTGTTTTTGAATTTCCGTCTGTCTGTCTGTCTGTACCTCCAACTAGAGCCTAAACTATTTTACCGATTGAGCTAAAAATAGAAATTTAGGGTTTCATAGGGTTGCCCCGAGGAGTTTTTGGAATTGGTTATCTACCCCTAAAATTAAGGGTAGTTTACTGAAGGGCAAAAAGAGAAAAAGTCGATTTTCTCAAAATTAGCTCTAACGACTTCAATTAAACTTCATTTATAAACATTAATAAATATTGCAAACAAAATGGATACTCTCAAGACTTCGGTAAAATAGCTTTAAGGGCTCCGGTCTGATGCGTAAATAACATTTTTTATAATATCTCCGAAACTATTTGAGATATGAAATTACTTAGCATTACAAATATGTATATATATTAGTAATACAAATATTTGATTCGAAACATATTTTTATAAAATCAATAACTTTCAATCTATACACAATTATATATATTTTTTCACTTTTTGGACATTAAAGTTTAAGTATTGCGACCGTAAAAAAAATCTAACCTGAAATGTTGATGGATGTCGACGTGACATGACTCTCCGAACCCTAAAAATTAGTCTTTGCAATGCCGTCTGTCTGTGTGTCTATTAAAACTTAAAATTAAGAGTAGTTTAATAAGGGGCGAAAAGAGAAAAAATAGGTTTTCTCAAAATCTGCTCCAACGATTTTGATTAAAATTCGTATCTAGGCGTTGATTAAGATTATAAATAAACTGGCTATCTTCATTTTCCCATGAAAATTATTTTTATGGTACTTTACAGAAGCGTTAATTTCCGTATCTCCACAACTATTTGAGATACTAAACAACTTATCATTGCAAATTTGTAGGACTATTAGAAATAAAAAAAACTTTTATTTGACATATATTTTTATAAAAGCAACAGTTTCTGAGATATTTGCAAATATATTAATACAATTTTGTGAGCTTTAGTTGTGAACATATACTATTTAAGTCTTAACGCAATAATTCTCCAATGCCATAGAGTAATTAAATATAAGTAAGTATCTAAAAAAAGTATGTTATTTTTCCTTAAACCTCTTAGGAGAAATCTTTGTACAACAATGATCTATCTCCATTTTAGACTCAATTAGATTCTAAATCATTGTATATTATTTTATTCGTGTTCTTATGTGGAGTGGTGATGATATAATGTACATTACTCCATTCAGAAATCTTACGAGTTTATAGAAAGAGAGAGAAAGTCTGTTCGGTGCGCCGTACCATTTATTATATATATATATTTATTTATTTATATATATAGGGGGCTACTCTATTCTTTTTGAAATAACGTTAAAGTGGCCATTTGGATCAAACAAGTTCTACACGCCTGAACCCATAATTTTGAAAAGTGCTGGTCGCGAGTAGCTAGAGGATTGCTTACATCTCACACACAATATCGCAAAGACCTAATTTTCAAAAGCCTGAACTGCGAGATCTGACGACACACTAGCAGCTTTCGATATAATTCAACTCTCCAGCCTCACACCGTGCGAGACAGTGCTTGTCTGGCGAGTAAAACACCAAAAAACAAAGTGGACACCATCCTCCTCTTCTATTGCAACATTCTGAGAATTATTTTGTTGAAATATACATACTATTGTACAAAATAGGTTTACAGAAGTTAAAAATATGATTGCTTTCGAAGCTCATTCAATCCTTCAATAAAAATATTTATTTATGTGAAATTAAAATAATATATCTTAATTTGCATTGCATCAGATTATCTAATTGCTAGCTTGAATTATATGCCAACGTGACATCCTCATAAACTATAGTTGACGAGTCCAAAACCTGATTGTTCTAAGTTTTCTTTGTTATTTTATCAGAATAAAAAAATACCTTTAATTTAAAATTGTATAAGTAAGCATACCACAATATTCTTCTTTAAAAAAAAATAATCATAGTCAATTAAAAACAGTACATTAACTTCAACATTTGCGTATGATTATTTAAAAACTAAATTAATTATTTTTTTGACACAAAAATCGATATATTTAAAAATGAGGCTAAGCAAGTTAATTATTATTGAAATAGTAAAAACCTTTTTTGCATTTTTTCTTTCAAAATTAGTTGCGAAAATAAAACAGTGCTGTAGTTAATTCAAATTAACAAGTGATTTTTACTCAGACAAAACAAAAACAATATAATCATGATGGTATCAATCCCGTGACCTCCGGCGTTACAGATCAGCATGCTATCAATTGAGATTAAGTAGCTGGACAAAGATTCAGACGCTTAACTGATAGTTATGTAATCTGAGCAAATTTTGAGACAATAAACTCAGTTGCGAACAAAATGGAAGATGGTTGCCTAATAAAACCAAACAAATCGTATCACATGATGCATTCAATACAATGACAGTATTTACTCTCATTTACGTTCTTGTACAATGGCGCGTTTTGGTATCCCTTCCCCTTAATCCATCGGGACATCATGATTTTACAGTGTTGTCAGATTGAGGGCTCTGTCTCAAGAGAAACAACGCCTCACCGACTCGCACAACATTATAAACATTTCCAAATTAGCTCTGTTTTGGTACAGCCTGCGGTTTGCAAGTTCATGAGTTGCGAGTTTTCAGAATTAGGGGTCCTGGTCCATACCATCACTCTCGCAATAATGGGACAATAAGGTTTGAATCCTGGTCGGATATATTGATGGTGGTTTTTCCTAAATGGTTTTCAACTCTATCTCGTTCCAAATGCCCTTCCTCTAAAAATGCAACCTTCTTCATTCCTAACTTATTAGTGTAATTAGTATAAATTCGTACAACCCAAACGGTTAGTAAGATGAGGTGCTAAAAGAAAGGTTTAAAATGGTCATGTCGTTCATTACTCTTGTCCAAGGTCAAGGGAAGGTAAGCATATCCAGGGGCATAAGAAGCTATTTATTATCTGTAGTAACAGAACATGTACCAGCCTGTTCCTCTTGTTCTTGCTGGTGAACCAGTTCCATTCCGTTCTCCCTATTATGGAGTTTCTATCTGTTGATTGTGCTGACGTATTTTAGCTATTCCTCATGAAGACAACTCCAGAAAGCCTGTCACCACGAAGAATCTTGTTCATCTTCTGTGCTCTGTCTTGCTCCTCGTGTTCACTGTTGGCCTTGATGTGTCATGATTTGGATCATAAGGCACGCGGTGAATGCCAAGAGCGGACTATTTTTCTGCAGCCATCTTGGTGACGTCACCGTCTCAACCGACACTGCTGTCCACTTGGTTCCTTCTCCCCAGACCACCACACAGTCACGTGCACTCTGTGATGACACTTTGAATCCAGAGACTGAATGAGGTGGGACCTGGGATACCAGAAGATCTCCTGGTGGGCCCCGGCTGGTCTAATTTGGACCGCCGCAACACCTTTAAACTAAAATAAAGCCATCCATACAATTCTATAATATTGTTTTTAGACAATTTTGATCAAAATTTCCAATGAATAAGTCAAAGGGTTCCCAGAATATATTTTTTGTAAAAAATATACGATATCATTAAATGTAAAATTATCCTGTTTGTTGCTGATGTTTAAGTGAATAATTACCGTCACTAGCTTTCTAGTCGACACAACTAGTGGGCAAAGGATCTTTTATAAAACTTAATCAAAACAAAAATAGACTCCCAGCTGTTGTCTAACAATTTAACATTTTACTCATGTCTGTAGAAAGTAGAAGCTGATGTTTTAAGGTGTGGGTGTAGGAGACACGAGAAAAGGCAAGTTTTTTTTGCAGTTTTTCCACCAAAACATGTTTTCGGGTCAAATACATAAAATAATGCTCCAGTACAAACTAATTTTCTTCACATGATGATATTAAAAGTTGTTAAATATTTGTCAAGGGTGTCCTGGAATTTAATTACAACTTTTTGTTTTCATTTAGGTTTATCATCTAATGCCGCCATGCTAGGACAGATAGTCAACAACTGTTGATATTATCATGTGAAGAAAATTAAACTCTATGGTTTTACTGGACCAATATTTTAGCAAATAAAAAGGGTTTGAAAAAAAACAAACTGCAAAAACACTTACCTTAGCTGGCGTCCCCTTCCATTTACCCCTTAAGTGGTCTTAATAGCGACGTTATCATAAATAATCTAGCTGAAAGAACATCAGAATTAAATGTGATGATAATAAAAATACTCTATCTCGCCACTTCATCTTACAGTGAAATATAGTTTCGGTCGTATTTATGAATGTATATTTAGTCCTGGATTGCTTGGAACCTACCAATCCACCCCTGGACTGATTTCACGCTGAGCTGTTTCACTTTATCTCCAGGCTAATGCGGGTACACTTCCTACAAATGTTTCCTCCATGGATTATTTATATAGAGTAGACCATTCAATGTGTTTCACATGTCATGCAATGACGATTTAAGATTCTAGCTGAAACAACATATCAAAATTATCAGGCTTGTAACTCGATGCTCCTTAGGAATTCACATATAATATCCTTACAGGGGATGTAAACAGTGTGAAACTACTCATGTCAACGACAAAGTTAACATTGGGATATTATAACTTACAGAGATTCAGAAAGTGTTGACACATTTAATAACACTATATCTCTACCATTTTAATTAATTGCTTCAATTTAAACTTAAAATAACAACAAAAGAATGACAATATTTTACATACCTTCGGTTTTATTGTTCTTAAGGTCACTAAACGAGTTGCATAAACATGACTTTTTAACATGCCCCTCAAAAAAAGTTTACAGCTATTAAGTCTGGTGAACGTGGTGGCCAGGGGATATCCCCAAATCGTGAAACAAGGTGCCCAGGAGATTCTTTGTGTGGCACCTCTCCTGATGTTCAACCTTTCTGATCCCTGAACTGCAACGCACAACACAACACGTGGTTCCAAGAAGATGGTCAACGGTCCATCTAGCCCAAACATCAGTGGAAGGTCTTCGAACACGTGTCCTGTGCACCTCATTTCACAATTTGGGGACATCGCCTGGCCTCCACGTTCACTAAACTTAACAACTACGGACTATCCTGTGGGCCATGTTGACATAAAGAGTCGCTCAAAAAAATTCAACAACTTAAAGAAAGGATTGTGGTAGAAGTTGAAGTAATTCGAAAACAGACATTGCGCATACAACAAGATATTGCACAATTATGGTCACCTTCTTAAGGTAAATAAAACATTTGTCAATCTTTAGTTGTAATTTTAAGTTTGACTTGAAGTATTTATTAGCTAAAATAATATAGATATATTGTTATTAAATGTATCAACACTTTCTGTCTCTCTCTGTATAACGTTACGGCTTTCACTCACTGAATGTATGTCCTCAGTATCCTGTATGGAGCCTGTCGCCGTGGCTAGGGGGAGAGTTCCCAACAGTAGCTGCAGATTATTGCAAATGCGAGTGCACTTCCTCTGAACTCACTAGTGTAATTAGTACATATGTGTGTGACCTGAACAGGTAGTAAAACGTGGTGTTCACATGCCTTCCAGGGTTCTTTAGCAGGCCGCAACCAACATGGGGCTGACGGCTCTACTTCCCCTTTAAAGGAATATGTGCTACGGATTATTATCGCTCAAGAAAAATACATCGATTCCAGTTTTTTTTTTATTATTGAGCGATGAAGAAAATTTACTGACGTAAATATGTTTTTTATTACATGCTTGAAATAAAAAGAGATGATAGTCATTATTATGGTCGACAAAGTTCATCTACAGCCTAATTTTGATTACAAAGAAGTTTATACTGTTTGGTAAGCATTTGATGTATACAATGCAACAACAAATGCCCAAGTTGAATGCAATTTCGCTACACATACTTATGAGCAAGATCCGGATTTTGATGACATGTCATATTTTTAATTTGTTCGTCACAGACAATGCTTATGAGTAAATAAACACTGTTCATGTTCTCCTTGTAGTATACATCTTTGTTTTATAGGTAATTTTTGTCATTTGGGAATTTAAGTTGATATTTTCTTAGTTTGCGTGATTTTAAGAGCATTATTTATGTATTTTGGAGTCATTTTTATGTATTTTTCAATCATTTTAAGGGATTCGTGCTAAATTAATATACTTTTTAGTAGGCTACTATCGATATAAATGCTCGAACATAATTTTTTTCAACACACAATAATTGTCGGAATGAGAAGATGATGTAATGAATGTAATGAACATCGTATCCTCTTTGCTTGTCTGGTTGTAAAATACACATTCCTGATGATACTGCAACTAGACTGGAGAGAGCTGCGTTGGGTGGGGGCAGCTATTACTTCTGAAGTAGATATTTGTAAATCATTATTATATTTAGCAGAATGTAAGAGTTTAGTTACTAAAGACTTTTCATTGCATTTTATAAAGTGCTTATTTTATTTAGTCATGTGCATTTACTACGAGATGTTAACAGCCTTTTATGATGAGGCTATTATTACATGTGAAATGGATAATTCGAGTAGCTTACATTATTGATTTAGTTGATTTATTGAATTTTATTGCTTTATTATCATTTATGATAAGAACTGAGTTGGGGGTGATCGATCCTGTCAACCAGACTAGGGAACTTCCTTTAAAAAATGTCATAAGCAGTACAAAGGTTATATTCGGTACTATACGTAATAATAATAATAATAATAATATTAAAGTGCAATATAGTACAATGAAAATAAAGAAGATATCCCAGTGATTAATCTGAGCTATCCACATTACAGTTATTTTCAATTTATTTTTTTATTCTACACTTAGGGCAATTGGCCCTTTTCATTTGGCGTGAAAATGCAGAGCCATGGGAACAAACCGCAATTTTCAAGAATTGTTATTGTTTTGTAATTTTCTTTTCGGAAACGGTTTGTTCAAGAATAGAAGCATGTTGGTTAAGTTATACTTTTCACATACACATCTCTTCTATAATTTTAACAGTGATCAAATATTGATAAAAGTGACATTTTTCAATAGAAAACTGCTGGCTTCATAGCAAAAAATAAGAAAATTTTACAACTAATACACATCCATACATTATCTTAGAAGGGGGTGTAGAAAATATTAACATAAAAATTTCACTCGTTCTCGAGAAGACTGATATTTCCAAACCTATGATTTTTCTGCAAGAGCTGTATGATAGCTAGCGCCATCTACGGTTTCCGTGATCCATCTGTTCTTGTTGGCGCGGAAGGATAATTGGTCGATTGTAAAGCCACGCCATTACTTTTACACTACCGCCCATCATCCCACAAAATAGGTTTTAGACTTGCACTCTACAGGGCCAAAGGCCTTAAAGTAAACTATGCTTCGTTTCTAAAAGAATCATTATAGGGTGATGCCCTACATTGGTGATATTCAACCATTTTGTTGTTGTTTGTAATTATTAATACCTACGTCATCCATTAATTTTAAACTTCAGAGAAACTTTAGAGCTTAGATTACATGGAAACGATCATAAATGAACAGCTTCATCTTTATTTACCCTGCGTTACCATTTCAGACTGAATGAGAATATATTTATTATGAAACTAGAATCCATCCAAAGCTATTTCTTACAACACAATGAACAACATTTCATACTTTTAACATTCTTGATCATTCTTAAATTGCATTGTTTTAACTACACGAAAGGACATTACATTTTTAAACAATAATTTAAAGCATGTATTAAAATAATTTTTAGCAGAAGAAGAAAAAGATTATTTTTCAGAGGTAATAACTTTTGTATGCCTTTCTTTGTCATTATGTATAGTAACAACATATAAGAAATTAGGTAGAGACAAAAATACTAATTTATTTCGGCCAACAATTGAAAATGATAGGTAGGCCCAGTCTATATTATTATTTTATAGGTAATAATAATGTCCAGTTGGGGTGGAACCTTATTTGTGTGATAAGGGGGATCATGATGTGTTTTTAACGTCTTGGCCCCCGAACCAAACGGGTGATCGGGAGTCCACCTCCAGGAATTTTTGGAAATTTTAATAATATTGCGGGTCTGGGTTACATCAATCGTAATAGTGGAAATATCAGGCAGTAATAATGTAACGTTGTCCAGGGGATGCCCGAATGTATTAACCATACATCCTTTCCGTGGAGGCTCTTACCATGTTCTGATAAGATGAGGGCGATAGTGAGTATGAGGGAGATAGTGAGTATGAGGGAGATAGTGAGTATGAGGGAGATAGTGAGTATGAGGGAGATAGTTAGTAATGAGGGTGTGGGACCAGTGGAAGCATTTAAAACTAACTTAAGCCTAAGTAGCCAAACCCTAGTGACCGTTGTGGTAGTTCCCCTTTCGAGAAAAATACAAAATACCAGTAAGGAATTGAACTAAGAACCTTTGAGCTAGGAGCAAGGTTCACTGACCACTACATCACGGGGCCGGTTCAATAAAACTATACTCAACTAGAAGTCATTTAGGAGTGTTTCTCATTCAGAAGATTATTTTAATTTGCAGTCTTCTAGAAAGTGTTCCTCAGAAATTTTTTGAACGTTTAGTGCCTCTAGATGCCATTTAACGTAGCCTTCCCCTGACATTTTTTTGAAAATTAGATGCCTCTATAAACTTTTGTGAGTGGCTCTTCCATGGCAAATTTTTAAAATTTGGGTGCTTCTAGAAGCTATTATGAGTTTTTTTTGGCCGTAGCTAGTGTTTGTGCACACAACTAAAGAAATATAAATTCTTACGGTTGTGTTTGTGCCACGAGTTTTCTTACTGCCTGCCAGGGCTGTCCACAACTTATATTAAGGATAGGCTCTACTCTAAGTGGAGCGTGTAAAACTCCCTGGAGGAAAATATTTATATATATAAAAATGTATTTCTATAGTTAATAGTGTAAAAATCTCTCAAATACTGATAGAGTGTTTGTTTGAAAGCTTTAAGGAAAAACAAAATTGTTGATAGTTGGCACTGCATGACCCATTACAAAAATTTAGTTGCTACCACATTTTGAATTTATTCTGAGTCTCTCCACAGGTATTGGTCAAAACAAAGAGCTTGGGAAGTGGTCATATTATTTACCCACGCATCTACGAGGCACGTCCAGAAAGTAAGAGTGCTCGATCTTTCTATTTTTAAAATAAAATTGTATTTAAAACCAAATTATAGGATTTTGTTGGTATGTGTGTCAGTTGTTTCTCCACGTAGTCGCCTTCCCGTTCTGTGCAGGTTGTGAGCCGTGGCACAAGCTTTCTGATGCCCTCCTCAAAGAATTCTCCCGCCATCTCCTTCTTCCAGTTCAGGATCTCTTGTTTCACTTCCTCGTCAGTTGAATTTTTTTTTTCCACCCATGTGAGTCTTGAGGGAGGTGAAAAGATGAAAGTCTGAAGGCGCCTAGTCAGGGGGTGGGGTGGTTCAAAATGTCCCAACCGAATGAGTCCAAAAGCGCCTTGGTGGCATTGGCTGTGTGCGGACGGGCGCTGTCGTACAACAAGCGCACTCCCTGAGTCACCATTTCCCTCCGTTTGTTTTGAATTGCTCTCTTGAGCTTTATTAGGGTCTCACAGTATCGTCTCCCCCTCAGGCAAAAATTCGATCAAAATTATCCCTTTTCGGTCCCAAAACATAGTGGCCATGATTTTTTGCCCGAAATTGAGGTTTTGAATTTTTTTGACAGATGGGGAACTGGTGTGCCGCCATTGTTATGACTGTCTTTTGGTCTCAGGAGTGTAATGAGCCACCCAGGTTTCATTTACAGTCACAATCGAGCTCAGAAAATCCTCACCTTCCAATTCAAATCGCTCAAGGAACTCGCGAGCGCTAGCGACCCGATTCACTTTGTGCTGCTCTGTCAGTTGTTTTGGGACCCATCTTGCACACAATTTTTGGAATCCCAGCGTTTCTGTAATGGTTTCGTGTAAGAGAGATCTGGAGAGCTGTGAAAACATCGCATAAATTTCATCCACTGTCAATCGGCGGTCTTCACGAACAGTTTTCTCGATTTTTTGCACCAACTCATCGGTCAAAATGGAAGGTCTTTCACACCTCTGATCGTCATGAACATTCATTCTGCCTTCATTAAACTCACGACACCACTTAAACACGTTCGTTTGGTTCATAACACCTTCGCCATAAACAGTTTTGATCCGTGAAAAATTTCAGTCGGTGTTTTTCCTTTAGTGAGAAGGAACCTGATGACGGCGCGCACCTCGCACTTGGCGGGATTTCTTATCGACATACTTCTCACAAACGGACACTACAAGGCGAGTTTTCATACTAATGAGGTCCGCCTGTGCGGGTTGTGTTCAGAAGAACCCCCACTACAACTCAGTGTTGCCAACCTTGAGGGAAAAAATCTCACAGCACGAGAGGGCAACCAGTACTCTTACTTTACTTTCTAGACGTGCCTCGTATTTTATGACTTTGAAATAAATATAATAAGTTTTACCATATACAATGCCCCTCCCGTACTTTTCCCTCTTATCCTATACCTCATTCCGGCGCTCATCCGCTCCTAATCCGCGCTCTAATTTGCTATCAAAAAATCATATAAGCAGATTACTTCATGCATTAATATAATATATAAGTAGTTTTAGTAACAATCAGACACTAAGGTCCTTAATAATATCTCTATGTACTATAACTTAAGCCCAAAAATTAATCAAACATTGGCCCTACATTCCAGTGTCCTTTCACTTTAAATATACCATCGATGGTAACGGCTGATCACAATTTTAAACATATCTGATTTCTGCTAATACCATTTATTGTTGTATACACACTGAAACAGGACTTAGGGCATACACTATAACATTTTCAAATTAATTTTTGTTCCCAGGTTTTACGGACCAAATTATTTCATAGTAAAATATTTGAATATTAAATCTAATAATTTCCATTGCTTTCTATTAAATTCTTAGCACAAAGGGGATCAAGAAATCACATTAATTGGGGATAAAACTAATAGTTTACACTTGGTAATGTTTCATATTTCACAGATTATTGCAAAAATATTTGAAAACTTCAGTGACGTTTCGTATTATTTCTATGACTTCTTGACTATTCCATGTCACGCCCAAATCCTTGATTTTTACACGTTTTCTCTGTTTTTCATGTTTACTCCGTTTAATCTTAAGGGAAGCAAGCCTTGCCTCGACAGACTACTTTGTATCTCATGAGCATAGGGAGAATTTAATTTGGGGGTTATAGGGGTTCCAAATTTTAAGTTTATAACATGATGTCAAGAATTTTTAAAAATAATAAAATCATTTTAAAAAGTGACGGTGAAACATTATTTGTATGAAAGAATATGGAGAGAATAGCAAATATTTTTTTATGAACTTTTATTCCCCTTTGTTAATGTTAAAGAATTGGATGCCCTAGAAACTATTTAGAGTAGTCCTCAAGTGGAGAGTTTTTTACAGTTAGACTTTTTAAAAGCAATTTAGAGTAGCTCTTTCCCAGTAATTTTTAGTTTATTTTTTAAATTTAATAACCTTAAGAGCTAGTTGAAGAAGTCCCCTTCAGAACATTTTTGAAAATTAGATGCCTTTAAAGTTATTTTAAGTAGTGCTCATCCAGATTTTTTTCATAAATTAAATTCCCTAGAAGTAATTTAAAGTGGTCCTTCTGAATATTTTTTTAAAATCTGGATGCCTATGAAAGCTATTAAAGAGGGCTTCTCACATGACTTTTTTTTTGTTATAAAATTAAATGCTTTATAAAATTAAATGCTTCAGAATATATTTGAAGTTGTATTTCCCCGACATATTTTTGAGAATTTTATGTTTTTATAATTTACATATTAAGCTACTATACCTGAATATAGGATTTCAGAATCAAATTACGATATTTAATTTCTTGAACTTAATTTTTTAAACATTATTCTGCTATCAAAATTACAAAAATTTCTGAGGGAAGTGGGGGTTTGGTCACCTCTGCCCATTGCCACACCGTTTTTATCTTAAAGGGTATGCTATAGTTGAAAAATGCAAGGTAAATTTCCTGCCCTTAAAGGTAAGCTAAGTGTAGGTCCCGAACCCTGTCAAGTCTCATTTTGTGGTAGCCAAATTAATATACCTTTAAATTAGGGTTGGTTAAATATTTAGTATTTGTCTTACAAATTGTGCGTACAACATAATCAAATATATATCATAACAATGTTAACGAGGAGTTTTCAAGCAGAACCCAACATGTCAATCCATGGTCTAAATTGAGTTATGCATCATTTCAGACTGTATTTGTTGAGTTAGATCTAAATATAGCCTTATTTTTCGTCAAAAACCAACATATCAATCGTTTAACCTGGACGTAAAAAGGCATCTTCTAGTAAAATCTGACATGTCCAAAGCCAGTTCTTCACATATTGGGTTTAGCTTGAACAGAATCAAACTTTGGTAATTTAAACATGGAAATGTCTGTTTTAAGATTAAATAATTGTGTGGACTTTAAAATATACAATATAATTACTATAACAATGTTACTGCCATTATATAGTGCTGCGAGCTATTAGCGACACTAAGTACATTTGTATAGTAGCAATGTCATGAATATCTAAAAAGAAAATAATCACTTATAGATACTTATTCTGAAATCACTCTAATATTTCTTCTATGATTTTTTTTTCTTTTATGTATTTAGATAGTGTTGGTTGTTTCAAAAGAATGTTTAGTATCACTCTAGCATCCATCATAATACCTTTTTATATGTATATAATTAAACAACACTCGGATATGTTTACTCTAGAACCTTCTACAATGTAATAATGGAGAATATACCGAATTTGTTTTTAAAATTTTATGTAAGTGTATTACTTAAAGAAAACAGTCAAGAAAATGTTGTATACTATTTTATAAATAAATACCCCACACATCCAAGACATATTTTATTAAACTGTATAATATATCTATTTATATACGTGAGTTTCATTAAAAACCAGACATGTCCATTTTTGTTTTGTACATAAATCATTTACCCTGAGTGACTTTATTTTTATAAATAAGGTACATAAATAAATTTTTTATTTATGCATTTTGACTTGAAATATAATGATTAGCTAGCTTCAATATATAAGATTTTGGGCTTTATCTCAAAACAATTTATGATGGGCATGTCTGGTTTTGCGTGAAAACTTAAAAGGTCACTGTAATATCTATTCAAATCACAACATTAAGGATTGTTAATAAATGTCCAGTTTTATCATTGTATTTGGGTGTATAAAAATATGCCAAAAAATAAAATTTGAGACTGTGGTTGAAAAACCGCTTTGTGTCCAAATTAAACACCCAATTCAACTGTGAAATTTTATCAATTTGGCCTTATCCGCGTCAAAATTGTCAATAAGTTAGTATTACACTTTTGGCTTTACTACTCTGCTATTTTTTGTAAGCCAATTACAAATAGGCCTAATGTTGGTTGCTAAGTTTTTATAACTGAGTTTTTCTTTTCGTATGAGAAAAATTTAAACTTTAAAATTAGGGCATTTCAATTTATAACATTAATGATAAATTTATGTTTTCGATGCTTAAAATTACCAAACTGATGGTAACAGTTGTATGTTTATATGCATGGGTTTGGAATTTACTTGAAAAATATTGGGGGCTTAAGATAGTCCCAGCCCCCCAAGATAAAAACTTTGGGGCTTGAGCCCCTCCAGCTCTCTTGTTCCGGAGCCCCTGAAAACAAAGCAACAAGTGCCCAAATTGAATACCATGTCACTACACATACTTATGAGCAGGGCCCGGATTTTGATGACATGCTATATTTTTATTTTGTTAATCACATACAATGATTAAGAGCTAATACACTCTGTTCATGATCCCCTCGAGCCAGAAATATATAATTTAGTGGGGTTTTTTTTGTTGTCATCTTGGAATTTAAGCTCATATTGTCTTGGTTTGCATAGTTTTAAATGCATTTTCAGGGATTTTTTGAGACATTCTTGTGCATTTATTCAGACATTTTAAGGCAGTCATGTTAAATAAGTACAGTTTTCATTACTACCGATCAGTGGCGGCTCGTAGCTAAAATTGGTGGGGGTGCTGCTCCAGAAAATGTTTAGCCTTTGTTTTAAAACTGTGTTAAAGG
>CABFOV010008270.1:9122-24318 GCA_902141375.1 Timema poppense
AGGACCTACAGTTTAACGTGGAATCCGAACCACGGTGGAGGCCTGGCATTCCCCACATTCACAAGATGTCTTGTCAGAGGTGAAGAAAGGGTTTGATAATCAGATAAATCTGTGCCGGCACCGAGGATTGAACCCCGGCCGCCAGCATAGAAGTCTGACACCTTACCCCTAGACCGCCAGGTCACCACAGCAGTAACTCTTGATTTTCTTCAAGAGGCAGCCGTTATCTCTTTGTCCGGAGGTAACCATGTAAAATGGGAATCATATGCTTCTTTTCAAGGTAGAAACTGATTCATGCTTGCTCCTTTTATTTGTTTATACATCTGTTTTCTATACCTTTGTCCATATATTACATAGTTATAAGTATTAGTGCAAAGCGAACAATAGATTCATTGTTTGTATTCCACAGACATTTTCTGACTCGTGTTTCAGGGGGTGGAGTGTTGGCTCACACGATCCTCGGTGTGGATTATGACAGCTCAAGTGGCAATGTGAGGTTCCTCATCCTAGACCCTCACTACACAGGCAGAGAGGATCTCACCACAATACTGAACAAGGGCTGGTGTGGTTGGAAAGGGACAAACTTCTGGAACAAAACTGCTTTCTACAACTTGTGCCTGCCGCAAAGACCTCGCTGCTTTTAATTACTTCGACTAGTCCAATGCGTCTAAATGAACCACGCAGATAGGCCAGACATTTTTAAATTACTTTGGAAGATTGGGTGCCAAATATTGTATAGGTTTCATTTTGTGTCTTACTTGCTTCTTCCTTCTTGGACATATGTCAATGAGATTTGCACTGTGTGAATTCTTTTTTGAAGAATAGTGAACTTACCCGGGTAATTATGGGCTTTACCAGAGTATTTTCCCAAAATTGCTATTTTAGTGGATATTTATAGCTTTTCTTCAAGTATAACTGCTTATTTATCCACAAACAGTTAATTCATAACATATTATGACCAAACTGACTTGTATGAAAGAGATTGAAATAAAAAAGTAAGACTTTAGCTTATTATCTTAAAAAATCAGTATTTCAAAATGGCTATTAAAATAGTTTCTCAATCTAAAGCCACTCAATATAATACTTAAAAAGTACCGAGTACTTCAATACAAATAAAACAACACCATCATTAATTTTTACTTAGCTTGGACTTCACTCTTCTTTCTTCACCTGCAATAGCTCCTACTTGCTTCACCCCCTTTTGAGATACTACCACTTAATTTCTGCAGCGTTAAAAATGTGGGTTGCATCATTATGATTTTCTTAACTTATTTTTTCAATAATGTCTAAAGGCATGTTAAAACCTTTAGCTCGAGCCATTGAAGTTAATACAGGTTACTGTAGTGACAACCTAAGATGTCTTCTCATGAAGGAATAATACCATTTCTTGCCACTCATTTTGATTTCTTGATATAACATGAGCTTGTAACCATGGTTTTTAGCATCTTGATAAGCCAGCTTCTTTAATCATCATACCAAAAAACATTTGTAAAGTTTAAGTGTTTGTAGATTTAATTTTCTAAAGCTATTAGTGGCACAGGAAGACGACCATTTAGGGCTACGCTAGTACCTCCTCCTTTCATTCTTTATACTTTTCCATCAATATGATGCTTCAGAGTATGTTTGGGGATTTATAAAATTCTGACATCTTGTTAAAACCCATACTTTCACTTCTTATTGTATGTAATATATATTTGGGAGAAATTACAAGAAACGGCGGATAGAAAACATGAAAGGGAAAAAACACAATATGGCTTTTGCATTGAAAATAACAACATAGTTCACACTTTACACTGCTGCCACTGAACAAAGAGGTAATGGTTGCTTCTTGAAGAAAATCGATCATCACCACCCATATCCCCCAACCTAGGTTTCATTCTATCGGAACTCATCAGGGAGGAGTGTGAAACGTGCAACTCAACTTCCTAAAGGAGGAAACCAAAAAAACACAAAACGGTGGAAAAAGGATTAAAGCTGGGCTGATCAGATATTTTGCCAATTAGGCCGATGCCGATTATTTGTTTAGTCTTCAATTTGATATTGTCCATTAAAAGTTTGTTTTAATCAAGTTTAAATTAAGCTTTAAAATTGTTTAAAATATAGTTTATTTTATCATTAACACAATTGGCTCCGTTATTTAAAACAAATTTAAATATAATTTTTATTAAAATTAATAAGGGTACACCAAGAGAATACACATGTTTTGTGTTTAGATGAAAAGAAAGACTTGGACATGTGTTGGTTAAAATTTGGCTTCACATTTATAATTACATTTTTATAGGTTTTTTTGTAATTCTCTGTTTAAATTAAAACCGGCTCGAGATTATAGAAATAAGCTCTTGTTAAAGGTTATTGTTACATCCAAATTAACTTTATATACGGTACATTTACTGTTGGGTGGATTTTAAATTGTTATTTAAAAATACCAGCATCTTGATGTTATTTGTGTGGAGTGAGCTTCTTTTTTGTATAACTGACTAATCCAGCTGCGCTGAAGAGTCTCTGATTCCAACTACCCAGTGGTTGAGATAAAGTAAAGTATTTTCTTGCCATTTGTTTTAAGTTTTAATGAATACACAAAATAAAAATTGTGTTTACATTCAAGGAATGAATTAGATCAAATTTTGTTGTTTCCAAATTGGTATTTTATGTTTATGACTTAAGAATTTAAAATATATATAATATCCATACATTTATAATAATCAGCTCAAATGATCAGATGATACAAGCGCCGATCACCAGACTGTGCCATAATCGGCCGATGTTCGGATTGATAATCGACATCGGCCCAGCTTTAAAAAGGGTTATTGGTAAATAATTGCATGCAATGCTTTTTCCATGTCATTTGCAGACCAAAGCCCATCCTGTGACAAAATATAATGTTAACTTGACCTCACAATTGTCCCAACATGATTTAGGATCCTTGTAGTTAAAAGCAAATAAACATTCTAACCAAAATCTGGTGAAAATAACATCAAAAAGAAATAATGGGAAATGCGCATGAGCAAGATAAGTATTACACTGCTGAACTTTTCTAAAGTATTCCTTTACATTAAAACATTATTTCCTTAATATATAAACGGGAAAATAGCATCAGCTTACCTTGAATTACACAAAGTGATTTATTTTTCCTACTAACTCCATTAGTACCACATGGTAAATTGTGGAAGGCAGGATATAAATTTAGTTTCTAATTGAACCCCTAGATAGTAGCAAAAATAAATATTTTCTTGGATTAAAATGATAAGTACAATTTGGGCTCCAGTATGACATCGGCAACCTTCCCTTACACTATTAAAAATATATTAGTTTTTATAAAATATATTAATATTATTAATAGTAGACATATTTTCTTGACTAAACCTCATATGAATGTCTAGTTTTACTAAATTTCAGCCCCATACATTATTTTACCTTGACAAAGATACGCAAAAAAGGATAAAATATCCCTTATAACTCGTGAAATGTAATGCATTCAAATCATTCAACCAATATTTATAGCTTATAATATACACTTGTTAAAATAATGCAATAAAATTTTATGGTAGAATGACCTTAATTAAGACTATTCAAATACCAAGCCGTGGCTCATGTGTATGGGCACAAGGGCATGTGGCTAAAAAATAAAAATGGTATCACTTGTTGTCATGACGACTACAGCACATGTTATGGTTTCCAGTGATGATGTTATCTTCTGTTGTGTTCACGTATGTGACCTAGTTTATGTTTGTACTGGATCCTTGGGGTTGAGAGGGGAGGCAGTCACAGCACATGAACCAACCTATATTCGGTCTTCCCCTTGTAGCTCATTCACACTCTATGTTAATAAGTATTGTTCAAGTGAGCGGGGAAGAATGGAATAGATTAAAGGAGGAAGAATAGAGGACTTGCCGCCATTATGGGCCTGTTCTTCCTTATTCCTACTAAGGGAGGTTTTTTTTAATGTATATTAAATGCATAGCTACCTCAAATCTTTCACAGTTTTAGTTTCTACAAATATTTATAAAATAAAACATACTACCAAATCAGCCATTTTAATTTTCAAAATTTACTTAATACCAAGGTGTATTTCAAAAATGGCACATTATTTTCTCCGTATTTCCCCTTTCCCCTTTTCATGTTAATGTAGGTGCATTGTTCTAATTTTTTTTCTCCTAGCGTGGATCACGAATATTAATTAATAAGAGGAATATACAAGACTCAAAAATATCTTGATCGTACAAGAAAAATATCTCGGATCTCTTCTTGAAAGTTAAAAAATAGGTTTAGAAGTGATGGCTGAAAATACTAAGTATTATGATCACACATAGAACATAGTTTGGGACGATAATTTATAGACTACTTCAAGTAACATATCATTTTACATGGTTAATGAGTTTAAATATTTGGGAACAATTTTTAACTAGCAATAATGGTATTATATTAGAAATTAGTAAAAGAACACAGTCGGGAAATGCTTACTATTATTCGGTCAGTAAGTTGTTGACATCTCGCCTGCTTTCAAGGAAGGTAAAACTAAGAATATACAAAAAAATTACTGGTTCTTTATGGGTGTGGAATGTGGTCTCTTACCTTACATGACGAAAAAAAGTATGGTGTTATTAAACAAGGTACTTAGGAAGGGATTTGGTTCAAAAAGGGATGAGACTACTGGATAGTAGAGGAGGTTAAATAATGGTGAGTCACATAACTTGTACTCATCACATGACATTGTTAAGCTAGTCACGTCACCTAAATTACTGTGGGCAGGACTTGCAGTGTGAATGGAAGAATCTAGAAAACCATATCCAGGGTATTGATTGGCAAACCTAATGGGAAAAGACCATTGGAAAGACCTAGATGCAGATAGGTGGATAACAATAAGATGAACCTGAAAGAGATTGTGTTTAATGAGGTTGGCTGTATAGAACTAGCTCAAGATAGGGATAAGGTGTAATGAGGTGGACTGGATAGAATTAACTCAAGATAGGAATAGGTGGCATACTTTTGTAAGTGCGGCAATGAACTTTCAACTTCCTAATGCCATAGAGTAAGGAAGTAATTAATATACATTGCAAACATGACAATTTTATTAATTGCATTTAAAATGTGTATGAGTTATATCTTAAATGTTCAAATTAACTATAAGATGATCCAAAGCAAGTGCCAGCCCAGGTGTCAAAAGAAACTTTAGCTATCTATAAACTACATAGTTACTTTAATAAACATAATTGACATTTTTATACTTTCAAATGGAGTTTTCGTTCTTGCGTTTCAATATTTTTTTTCATATTCCCCTCGATTTTGTCTCGAATTGAAAGGGTGGTTCTTGCACTCCCCTAATTAATTAATAATACTTTGCTAAATGTATCAATATAAAGTTCAGGTGATGTGTTCCCAACAAATAAAACAACTTCAGATGTGAAATTGTTATAATGTTAGGTCATAGGACAAGTTACAAAAAGATAAGAGATAAAAACTAAATTTAAATGTTAAAGAGTCCTATTCTATTCTGGCTGTGTGAGTACTCGAAAATTCGAGTTTAAGTCGCTGCTCAAACTTGACGATAATTTTTTTTAAACTTGAAAAAATTTGACTATTCAGAATTTTTAATCTTTCCCTTGAAAATCTGGTTTAATTAATTTTATTCAGTTAAGATGTACTCTCTTAGCAAATAAAATTCCTCATTATTTTCTTTTGGTTAAAAAAATCCTATAATTAAATTAATCTAAGAACTAAATTTTTTGTAACAGTACATTTTTTCACAAAACAAAAGTTCTTAAAAAGTTATGCTTGTACTTATTTATAGTTTATGCATGGATCTATACAAAAATTCAACCTGAAATAATTTTTGTACATAATATATTGCTCTAAACTACTTAAACTCAGAAGAAAAAACTCATCTTTATATTTTAAGCTCGACTCGAAGTGAAACGTATCTTCTTGTACTCTGGCACACCTATATATTTAATGAAAAGGTGCTGCAGTGAATCTTGTGATAGTTTGATTTCTTTAATTTTGTCAGCATAGTTTATAAAACAAACTAGAATCAAGCTTGCATAAAAGAACTATATGTTTAGGGCCAAGTCTATGACTAAGAGTCCTGGGTTTGATTCTTGGCATGGCTGAACTGAAACATTTATCATCGGTGAAATGTAGCTTTACTCTTTAACAATGATGAATTATTCGGGGACTGGATGTTGTGCCTGTCCTAGTTTTACATTAGATTATAAGACATATGAAGCTATGACATGCCTAGCAAACCTGTAGTGGAAAATATATGACTTGAATAAAAGAAACTGACCACAGGTTGGAATCAGTAATGGATGTAAAAAAATAGCTCATTTGAATGAGCTTCAAAGTCTCGGCCTTAAAGCTTGGTTCACACGTTCACCGAAAATAGAAAGCAGAATCTGTGTAAGTGGTGCAGCAATTCACTTGCTGTATGTTGACCCATGATGCATTGCAATGTTTACTTAAAACAGCTCATTATAAACATATATTATTTTCTAGTAGATAAACATATATTTTAGATCATTCTCCTAATTGATGTTTTCAAATTATAACGCTGTGTCTTGGCACAGTCCAATACATCTATACACACACTTTCCATTAACAGGTCATTTCAAATCTCACAATGGCCAACAAAGCTGTCGGCTTGCTTCTGGCTGTAGAGTGCATGCGTTGTCAAATTCACATGCTCACTGATATGAAATAATTGAGTTTTGATATTTGATTTGCTCTCCCATGTCCAACATCTCGGGCAGAGTGGATGAAGTAGAAATGAGTTGAACTTCTAGCAGAACAGCTCGCGCCGATAAGCCGGAAATCTTGTGATTGGCTTAGAGCTCGTCAATCGACTACATTTCTTTTCTTGCTAGTTTTTCGGCAAACGTGTGAATTCACATTAAGTCTTAAATAAATCAAACTGAACGAGCTTTTGAGAATCACGACAAAATTTATTTTAAGTCACTGGATTTTTGTATTGAATATTATAAGCTACTTTTTATTCTTAATATCTTGTACAAAAATACAAAATATCACTCTATGTCAGCATTTACTTATTTAATAACTGTTATTTAATACTTACAGAATGTGATTCATTTGTTCATTTGGGGAGAACATGTTCTTAAATAAGTTCGGGTGATATGAAAAGACCATACTTTATTGTGGTTGCATTAAAAAAATTGTAATTAAATTATTTCTTTTAAGGTAAAGGTAAATGTGGAACTAATGTTTTTAAATCTATATTGTAAATATAATATATAAATAAATGTATTATGGATGTGTTATTTTATGTACAATTGGCAATTGATAAGAAAAATATTTTGTTAAAATAGATGGTCCTTTATTTTTGTTTTCACCCCTTCTCTTTTCTTGGCAATATAAAAGCCTACAAGTGCAACAAGTCTAAACTTCCCACATTTGAATGGTTTATTAAATATAATTATTTAGACTCTTAGACAAATGGTTCTTTTTCTGTAAACATCATTTATTCTTAAACAATATGAATACATATATCGTCTTATAACACATTCTCCTTTTTAAACTATAATACATATTGTTACAATTTGTTATTTAGCCATTGGGCCACCTCATTAGGTACAGTCATCAATAAACAAGTCCATACTTTTAATAAACCTTCTAAAATATCTTAAGTAAATAAATTGAATAAATTCTAAGCTTATTTTGTGATGTAATTTGTATGGAATAACTAGGCAGTTATTTAACATTTGTCTGAACTAATATTTTAGGTAACATGTTTTGTTAATGAAGTACATTGTTTTGAATAGCAGTGAGCATTCCTATGGCTCATACATCTCATTTGCCTATGCCAAATATGTTTGGAACGGGATAATAGCTCCGACTGCTCACATTGCAAAGTTATGCCAATCATTAAATTATATTAAAACATAATTATATTGAATGTTAGCATAGCCTAGAAGTATATCATATCCAGCCTATATTGCTGTTTCATTCCAACATTTCAAATTTCATTTATATTAATTTTGTAGATCAAAAAAACTAAACTATAACGAACAAAACAGCTTTTATAGAGCAAGAGCACCATATATTTTACTTTCATTTGTTGCAAGCTAAACAACTAGACGTTAACCAATTTGTGTTTGGTGAATTTATAAATAAAAATATTTTGTGTAAAGGTGATCAAACAATCTTTGGTAATTTTGGTAAAGAAACTTCGTTGAATGACTGATCAAGATTTGAGCTTTTTTCTGCATCATTCACTGTATCTCTTGATCTTGGATGTAGTTTGCTCTTGGAGTCTGTAAAACGAAACAGACCTATTACAAAAGTCATTGGATGTTGGTGTCACTATAATTACAACCCAACCCTGTGTTGTAGGGTTCAATGCACCTGGCTACGTGCCTAGGCGTCCCAGGTTCGATTCCCAGCCGGTACCATGGGTATTTTTCCCGAAAGGATAATCACCCCAACAGTCACCATGGTTTAGTTAGTTGGGAGCTTCCACTCGGTCCTCACTCCCATATTCACTATCATCATCACCTCATCTCATCAGGACATGGCAAGGATGTATGATTAAAACATTCAACCAACGGTACACGAGTACTGCTTATCTTTCCGCAAACTTGGCTACGAGTGCTGTATCTTAAATGCGCAAAATTATTATTACTATAGTTACAAATACAAAGTTTAAGGGTGGATGTAAAGGATGGGAGAAAAGGTCAGTGTTTCTGTCCTATACAAAATATTTTATTTGGTCAAAAGGTATCAAATTTTTTTCCAGTACAAACATAGAGTTAAATTTTCTTCACATGATGACCTCATCATTTGTTTTTATTATTATTATTTAGCACCGCGTCTTACTACCCGTTTGAGTTATACGCTTTACGTACTAGTTACGCTAATGGATTAGGAATTGGGAAGCATGAATTAGAGGAAGTGAACCTGCATTTGCGTGGAGGGGGAGTGGAAAACCATTTAGGAAAACCACCCCCAGTTCACCCGACCGAGATTCGAACCTCGATCTCCACCATCCTCAGTGGTTGAGCTCAACACGACTAGCGCGTTAGCCAACTACGCCACCGAGGCGGGTCTCAACATTTGTTGAATATCTGTCAAGGGTGTCCTGGAATTTATCGACAACTTTCTCTCTTCATTTAAAAATTTGTCATCCAGTACCACTATGCACTTGTCAGGTATTCAACAACTGTTGATATCACCGTGTGAAGAAAATTAAAATCTTATGTTTTTAAGGCAGCAATGTTGTATTTATTTTTGCTATAAAAACTGCAAAGACACCAACCTTTCCTTGAGGTCTCTCATCTACATCCGCATCTTAAATAAAATTAACAGAAACTGTTGAGTTTTTAAGATAGTAAGCCTATCATAAAACCAATCCCTTAAAATTTTCCAATAAAATGTTCATGTTTAATAATCTTTAATTAAACATCTGGTTTATTTTTATTTAATATTTTGCAATAAAAGTCAGAAAAATTACATGTATCAAATGCCAAACATGCAATAAAATAAAATTTACCTATAAGTTAATTGGAACAATTTTAAAAATAAAATATGAAGGGCTAAAATAAACAAATAACTCGATAGGAATCATGTTTGTTTCAAAATAAATATATTTTGTAGAGGACTTGTTTTATTTTTTGTGATTGTGTCCCTACTTTTTTGGGTTAAATGCCTGTAATGTTTTAGGGAGGAAAAAGGCAGAATTTAGAGAAAGTGTACTCGCATTTATACAGTGATAAAGAGTAAACCATCTACAAATAAAACACCTGACCGGGATTTGAGGCCTGATCTCCCTGTCATTGACGTTCCGGTCTATTGCGAGATAGACTACTAGGAATAATGGTCGAAGCAGCCCAGAAACCTTAGTTTCAATGGTATTTGGTACACACCTAAGACGTCACTCTCTTTCTGCCAGCGATTACTAGAGAAACATAAGAATAAAACAAAAAATAGTGCAAAGAGTAAATGGCAATATGGCTATACATGGGAGATCAAATACATTTTAATAATATTTACAGATAGAAAATTATAGCACCCTGTCTTACTACCCGCTCGGGCTATACGCTTATTTACAAATAGAGCTTTCTAACACTATTTGAGCATAACATTAAGGCATAATATTATTTAAATAATTACATTCAAGAATATTATTTTATTAAATACTGGTATTTCAATTTTGAGAATTAAAAGTGTTTTGTATATGTTCCACCTGAAAGTTTAACTCAAAAGTGTTATGGCCATTATTAGAACAATTTATAATTGTTAAAAATAAAAGCTCTTTAATCCATAATTAGTAATAGAAAAAACTTTAAATTTGATCTAGAAATTTTGTTAGGATTTGGAGCTGTAACATGTTTTGTTATAGGACTCTGGTTGTAAAAGTTTCTTTAGTGTTATATTTACCTTGGGATTGGCACACCTAAAATGGGTTTGTAGTTTTTTGTTTGTTTTTGTCATGGTATTATTTCAACATACAACTAAACTAAAAACCCTGGACAGGATAATCGTTTGAACTCGTAAATTAATACAATATTAGAGAAGATATTTTGTCTGCAGACCTGTGTTGTGCTCGGAAGGACCTATACATGAGCCTCCAATCTCTTGGATGCTTCCAGGATGTCCTGAGCAGGATCTAGTGGATAGTCAGATTCAATAACGACAGGTTTCCTGTCGCCAATACACTTGGTCTAAACACATCACAAAGAATACCTCTACAATGTGAGACTTGATCATATTCAAGATAATATTAAGAATGTTAGGATTGTTAGTTGAGTGCAGGCCAACCAGTCAAACAAACTACCATTTCAAAAGCTCACTGCACACTATTTGGGAGCGCTATTGACCCAAAGTCTAAGAAATTGCTTAAAAATGTGCTGAGAGTTGGATGGAGGTAAAATAGTTTTTGTGAGGCTATCTGTTTGTGGGGAGGAGAAAAGTAAATTATTTTTTTCATGTATATATGTATCCACATGATTCAGTATCTGTGGTCTCGATTACCTGCGGTTTACCGCTGCCCAAGTTTATTTGTTTTTAATTAAAGAAAAAATCAGTTTATAAGTCACAATGCCTACACCATTGCCCCACTTCATCTCTTCATCATGTGCATTGTTCTATCATATCACTGTCATCATTATTTTCATCATCATCAGTGATTGTTGCAACAATAAAAGTGGAGAATAAAAAGTACACATTACTATTACATTATTTAATGTTGGTAATGTCTTACTGTGACTTAACTAAACTTTACCGTATTTATTTATGCTATATGAATATCACATTGTATAACAGTTTGGTAGTATACGTGGTTTCGTGTAACTGTGGTAGATCTAGGAATGTATTACCTGCGGATATGGGGGGGCCCTACTGAACATAATGAACCGCTCTTTAATCAGTTTTCCAAATGCTTATCTTACCAAGTGTGATGTTTTGTCTATTGTGGCACACCTTTAGGGAAACAAGTGAGTCGTTAGAAGTTAGTCCACCTGATATAGAATTGCTACTCCTAAACCACCCAGGAGTGGAGTTGCTGCAAGGAGGGAGACGGTCCTTTGAGCCTGGAACAGACAATATGGCTATCATTGTTGAGATAACTATTACTAATAATTCCATAGCTACGTGATTAATATTGCCACAACTATTATTTAAACTACAAAAGGGAATATATATATATATATATAAAAGCATTTGTGGGATTGTGTGCTTTTATTATTTGGTTTTGTAAATAAAATTGTGTCAAAATAATTATTACTTACTAAGTGCTCAAGTTAAATCTCTTTAATAATATCAATATAACTTAATAACAGGGACGTATCATCAGGGTGAATTATGAGATAATGTCTCCCCAAACCTTTTATTGAACAGTTAAGAAAAATAAATACTAAAGGTGTGTGTGTATATATATATATATTATATAATTGCATGAATAGAAACAGCTCGCACAATGATTAAACTTAAATAAATGAATCTTGCATAGACAAAATATTATTTATTTTCCATTCCCCAGTGAGACTTGCCTCAGTTTGTAGCAAGTATAATTTTTTCTAGTTGTCCTCCCAACTTTCAGATCCTCACCCCTCTCTCCCTAATCCTACTCCTACTACCTAAAGAGGCTAGTCTCAAGAGAGTTGTCAAATTGTTTGGTATTTAGATGAGGGGCTAGAATATCAATAGACCAGCATTACTCATAACATTATGAACACAAACAAACATTTATAATAAACTAAATATCTTCAACTTCTAAATGATAGTTTACTAAATGTAAATGTAACCTGGTAATTGATACATTCATTAATTTCATATGTAATTAGATATTTATATATAATTTCAACAATTTTATGATACAATAAAAATAATATTTTCATTGCTTCACATTTTTTACTATCATAACTATGATATCGTAAAATAACTAAAATGTCACCCTACCGCGGGACCACTTATTTATTTTTTGGAGCGTAAGAGAGTGTGTTATTAGATGTGAGAATGAAAATTTTCAATTATTATTTCTGTAATATAATTTCAACTGATTAAATGGAAGTAATGTAATCAAGATATAGATATCCCAAAAGTCAACGTTAAGATAGGTTTCTCCTGAGGGCGCTAACACCAGAAACATCAAATGAGCTTCGGTGGCCACAAGGTCTAATGCACTCCTCGCAATAAATTAGACTGCCGATGACAGGGAGATCGGTGTTCGATACCACTCGGTTGCACTGAGGACAGTTTAGCCTAAATAGTTTTCCACTCTCACGGTTGCAATTCCTATAAATTCAATCTTCCTCGACCCTAACACACTATAGTAATTAGTACATGGGCTTATAACCAGAATGGGTAGTAAGACGCGGTGCTAAAAAGAAGTAGTAAAGAAACAAATGAGTGCGAGCCTTTGTAGACCCGTTATGTTCATAAATCATACTTCAATTTTTTATCATCAATAAGATGATTAAAATAATTGTAAGGCTGGCCCGACATTGGTCTCCCCCCTCTCCCAAGTGCTTCCCATCTACCCTCCCTCCCCCCTTCTTGCTACCCACTCGTCTCTTAACACACTATATTTGGAAGTATAATAAATAGGCTCTAGGTGCCACCTCTACAATCTAACCCCTCCCCCGCGATTCAAATTTTCCCTGAAAATGTTCATCTCTAGGTGCAGATACCTGTTTCATAGCCACAAGATGGCAAAGCAGTCGTTGGTCGTTTGGATCTTTGCAGTGACTTTTGAGTGGTTTCGGGTAATTTGAGAGGTTTCAGCTGAGGTCTCATTGGCCCTCCTGGGGCAGTGAAGGGTCGCTCTGGAAGTTCTTCCTTTCTGCGCCTTGTCTGCAGCACAAGGAATACAATGATTGGGTTATTTTGGGAATTGTTTGGGCCCAAACAACCAACATATTTTAGCCTAAGACTTCCATTGGCTGAGTCACTATAAAAATATCTCCATATTAATATAATAGTCTGCGTATAACCCGAACGGGTATTAAGACGCGGTGCTAATAATAATAATAATAATAATAATAATAATAATAATAATAATATAATAATAATAATAATATAATAATAATAATAATAATATAATGTCTCATTCCTATGGACAGGGGGATAGGGCTCTAGAAATGTTTCCACAGCTATTCACACTGTTTTATTATTCTATCCAAATAAGATGTATAGTATTCGATTAAGATGTACAAACATAGATTAAATTATTGTATTTGTTTGTAAGCATGTTGTGATAAATAATTTTGTATTTGTGTGAAGAAAAATAGGTTGAGTTTCAAATAAACAAAATAGGATATTTTTTAAAGAGGAGGATGTTAGGTGGAAAAATAAAATAATGCTTGCTACATATACACATTTAAAATTTTATTTTGACAAAAAGTATATTACAGAAGAATATCCTTTTTTTAATAAGCCCTTAAATATCGTCAACAGTTCTCTTGGGTGCCAAATAGTAATCAATGTATTCATGGGAGTTATTTAAATTTTAAAATCTAAAGAAACATAAATGCGTATTTTCAGTTAAAAATTGGTTGGAAATATTAGGAAGGTCAACTTGCTTATGATAATATGCTGATGGTCTAGGAAAGATTATTCTGCCCAATTAAATATACATGTCAAGATTGTAAGGTACATTCAATTCTGTCACTTACAAACAACTATTATTATGTTGAGGTTTAAAACACTGAGCCAAAATATCGTTAATTTGATGTTTTTTTCTTAACATTATTTTGCCAAATTAATGTATGGGAATTTCTTATAAATTACCCCCTATAACCCTTCATCACGATCCACTTATATATAGTTATACAGTTGATAACCTCTGTCTTAAAATAATTGATATGAACAGACTTTTAAAAAAGTGTGCCAAATATGTGCCAACAGCTTGATCCCTGGTTAAATAAATGCGGGACACACTTCCATTACAGGTTTTAGTTTTTTTTCATTTATTTGAGATATTTAGCGTCCACTTTCTGAACCTACAGATTATATTAGCACACGACTTATAAGCAGGGCCAGGATTTTGATGGCATGTCATGTTATGTCATTATTTTTTTTCGTTCATTGGACACAATGCTCATAAGAACATAAACTTTGTGCATGATCCCCTGGTTGTAAAACTGAATATTTTATAGGTAATTTTTTTCCATTTTGGACTTTTAGGTAGTTTTTTAAATTAAAATTTTAAATTGTTTGAAAATTACTCTAAAGTTATATTTATTCGTTTGCTCATTTAGAATGCCTAAAACCAAACCTTCTAAAGCTATTCATTTGAGGCAAATTGTTACTGAATTCGAAGGGGATTTTCTAGAGAGTGAAATACTTTTCTTCAAAATATGTGAAGTGAAAGTGGCTGGCATCAGATAAAAGATTTAACCATTCAAAAGCATATCAGTCGCAACAAACATGTCTGTAGTATCCAGAATATAGATAAAAAGAAAACCTCTTAGTTATTACGTGCACAAAATACATTCACAAATCAAGAAACATTTCAACAGTTTACAGAGATTTGTGTGAATTTCTGGTATCTGCGAACATTACTCTGAGGAGACTGAGAAATTTTAAACTTAAGCATTTCCTGGGACAGTATACGTGTCATTCTATTCCATACGAGTCCACATTGATGAAAAACTATAAGCCACAGTGCTACGACGAAGTAATAAGAAAAATTAGAAAACAAATCTACGGAAAAAATATTTTCATCTTTATTGATGAAACCAGTGGTATA